>JAVQKG010407597.1:0-14405 GCA_036025885.1 Hypseleotris bucephala | reverse complement strand
ATGAAATTAGTGAAAGAAATCTCAATCCAAATGTTAGCCAAGGGTTTAAGATGGCCAGTGGAAAGGGAATTGGTATTTCAGCTAAAGCTTTGCAAAAAGCCAAAACTTTCTTCCAAGACTGTGAGGTTGATTACAAAGATGGCAAAGTGGATGTTGTTGGGAATGTCAAAAATGAATATGGATTTAAAAATGCCCAGTTGCTTTGTAAAAATATTTATAAAGATGGTGTCAAAAATGTATCTGCATATTCAAAATATACTTCAGCTTTGGGGAACGCTTGTCTTCCTTGGAGTGGCCCTGGGGACACAGGTGAAAATGCTAAGCCAATGGGAGATGATCAGATCAAGTCTTTTCAATTATCATCATCAAACAGTGGATTCAAAACCACTAGTGGTAAAGGACTTACCATTTCAGATTCAGCTATTGAAAAAGCCAAGCAGTTTTTAAGTGAAAATGTTGAGAACAATATGATGCCTCACTGTTCCAAAGTTCTCTTGAATGGACACACACAGAAGACACAAGGGTTTGCAGCAGCGAGTGGGAGGTCAATGTTAGTTTCAGCCCAGGCCATGCAGAAAGCTAAAAGTCTATTTGCTGACATCAACACCACAGTAGACACTAGTAATTTCTCTTGCAAAAAGAAGTGCATGGAAAATGGACGAATCAACAGAGAAACTCCAAAGAGTGGTTTTACACTTGTAGAACAGCCAAGAGTCAAATTTTTACATCCACGTAAAGTAAAAAAATATCTCTCATCAGCTAAACATCCTGAAACATCAAGTGCTGTGGAGAACATGTGCCTAGGAACTAAGGAACCTAAAACACCTAATGAACAGCCAGCTGATAAAACCATAAATTGCCAAGCTACTAGTTACAAAAGTGCACAACATGCCTCTGATCCCAATGTTAGTCATGCTGTTAGTGAAATCAGCACAACCACAATTACTACTGATACAACTGAAGAAACTGTCATAAAAGATTCAAAGACACTGCATTGTGGTTTTACAACAGCACAGGGCAGACAGGTCCAAGTGTCTAAGAAACATCTTGATAAAGTGAAGCACCTTTGGAAAGAATTTGATGCTGATTGCACAAATGAGTTGAATTTCACAAAATTCCAAGATTCAAAAGACATTCCAAAATCGTCATCAGATGTCAGTAGTCTTGGAAGAGGGTTAAGTACAGCCAAAACTGTTTCAAGTTCAGATGATACGCCGAGTAAGACAAAACTACATGAAGAGCAGAGGGCAATAAACAGTGCAACCTCTTTGCCACCACAAAACGATGGATTTCAGACAGCAGGAGGCAGGAAGCTTAGCATATCATCTGCAGCCCTCAAGAAAGCTCAACAAATGTGGAGTGAATATGAAGACGACAAAGCTCTAGCTGATTCCATGGTGAAAACTAATGCTCCCAGCACCAGCGGATTTCAAGCTGCCAGTGGTAAACAAGTGACAGTTTCGGCTAAGGCCCTACAGAAGGCTAAGGCACTGTTTGACGACATTAGCCCTGCACCAGAAACAACAGGTAATTTCAAGACAAGAAAGATTCACAAAAATCTAACTACAAGATCCACTGCAGAAGACACAAAAAAGCATGTGGAGATGAAGACCACAGATTTTGATACAGGTTGTCTAGATTCAAGTGCAAACCAACAGCTACATTTTGCGAGTGGTTTGAAAACAGACATTGTAAAGACTCAGACATCAGGCATACACGAAGCAACAAGTAGGTCAAACCCATTAGTAAGTGGACATCAAATATCAAAAGTCAACACAAATTTTCAAAATTCTCCCCAGCAAAATAATGGTTTCCAGACAGCAGGAGGCAGACAGGTAAGCGTATCATCTGCAGCTCTGAAGAAAGCTAAAAGTTTGTTGAATGAATTTGATGACATTGAAGATCACCAAATCATTCAAGTCCTAGTTAATGCTGCTCCTCCCTTGAACAGTGGATTTCAGGCAGCCAGTGGCAAACCTCTGTCAGTTTCAGCCAAGGCCATGCAGAAAGCTAAAGCACTGTTTGATGATATTAGCCCCACTGCAGTCACCCTAGACAGACAGAATGTTGAAAGTAGTTTGACCACATCAGGGCATGCAAAAGTACACAAAAAAAGCTCTGAAAATAATAGTGGATTTGCTACTGCCAGTGGAAGGAAAGTAACCATCTCAGAAGAAGCTATGATTAAGGCGAAGAAGTTACTGGCTGATGAACAGATGTCAAATGAAAGTTCACTTAACAATGGGTTAGATAACTTAGAGTCTTTGAAAGAGACAGTTTCTAGGACTAGTGGATTCCAGGCAGCCAGTGGTAAACCTGTGGCAGTCTCAGCCGAGGCCCTGCATAAAGCTAAAGCTCTTTTTGACGATATTAGCTCCACAAAAGAGACCCCTGCTGGTTCAGAAGCAAAGACCAATGCAGGGCATGGTTTGGTGACATTTGAAAGAGCATCTGTTGCAAAGAAAATCTTAGTAGATACCGTTACTTCAAATCTCAACCCACTAATAAAGATGGATATGGCTACAATTGAAATGAATCACAATTGCACAAGCACTCAGCAGCAACAACTGGCTCAAGAGGCACTGGACTGCACTATGGCCCTGTTAGAAGATGAAGTCAGAGCGGCTCAGGGTCTCGTCAACTTGGAGCATATCCCAACATCATCTGTAGAAGCACAAAACCAGACAGGGAAGAGACCAGCAGAAGGCATGACAAGTAAGTATATGTTAAGCATGTTTAAATATATTACAGCTGAGCATAATGTATGCACATGCCTCTGTAATAATTATCTTCATTTGTTACTGTCCTCAAAGATCAGCCTCCACTCAAAAGACGACTACTGGAGGAGTTTGATAGGACTCTTGATGGGCCAAAAGGATCCACACTTAACCCAGTCAAAAGCTGCCCCAATGGTAAATAGTCCCTGTTGATATATGGAGGTTAGTAGTTGATAGCCCTTAATCATGTCTACTGTCACAGGTTTAATGAAAGACAGAAGAGTTTTTCAGTACAGCGTGTATCTTCATCCAAACATCACAAAGCCACGTGGGTAAGTTACATGTCATAATCTGAAGGTGTTTGTAATGATATATAGTAAGTGGTGTAATCATATTTTATACTGAATAATTCTTTACTGTAATAGATTAGAGACAGCCCATTTCCATAGATCACTTCCAAACTTTAATCTATTGGTCATTCAAATCGGTGCAGTATTTTTTGAGTAAAATTGCTAGATACCACTCTTTAAAAAATCTTGGATCCAGACAATGTTTCAGGTCACCACCAAAATATATCAATTGTGTCATTCCTGACCTTCCCTTGAAATTTTATCCAAATTTGTTTAGTACTTTTTGTGTGAAGTTTCTAACAGACGACAAACGGAGGTGAAAACGTTACCTGCTTGGCAGTGGTAATAATAACTTTTACAAAAAGCAATGTCTTATATGGAGAATACATTCTTTTTAAACACTGCTGTAGAGACCTTGCACATGTACCTTTCTCATGTGTACAGATCCACATTGACACATTCACCTGTGTGGGAGTAAGGCCGTTCTGAAGGACAGATACAACACACATGTCGGCTGCTCAGTGAATGAACTTGTCTTTTATGTGTTCTTATCTAGGAGTGGCAAGGACTATGTGGAAAGTAAAGTGCTAAAGAACACGCTACCATCTGCGCCAACCAACAGTCGACCAGCAAATACCAAAACACCCGTCTTTGTTCCTCCATTCTTGAACACCAGAACACAAAATACCACTCAGAAAGATAATAAAGGGAGTAGCGCATTTGTTCCTCCATTTAAAAAACTCAAAACTGATGTCCAGGATAAAGATACAAAAGCACAAGATGAGGACAGTAATTACCAAAGCGTCAAGACAACATTTAAAACACCTACATTTGTTCCACCGCCCTCAAGGAAGAAAAGTAATCCAGTGAATGACAGTAAAACCAAAGAAGACACTTTACCAGACCACACAAATCCGAATCCCCCAGAGTTGGACAACACTAAACATAAGGCAATAGAGGAGAGAGAGAAGGACATCACAAACACTCATGGTAAAATGCTCTTTTTTTAGTATTATCAAGGATTTTTATACATTTTCTCTCTAAATTTCTGACCATGACTAAAAAGCTTGTATTCTATCAAAAATACAATGTTGTCACTTTTGCTAATGGTTTAATTGTGTACAGCTCTTAAGTATCAGGTTGTTCATTGTGGTAGAAATAGAGATAATTGGTTGTTGTTTTTCATTTACAGAGATTCTTGGAAACCTGGAGAACATGGAGCTGGCCCGGGATATGCAGGACATGAGAATACGGAAAAAGAAGCGCCAGACTGTCCGACCTTTGCCAGGGAGCCTATTTCTTACAAAATCATCCAAAGTGAAAAGGATCCCTCTCACGGCAGCTGTGAATGGAGAGACACCTCAAAAGTTCAACCAGAAACAGGTGCACAACTCTCTACTTTCTGTTTGTTTTGAAACCTACTTAATAATACTAACTTTTTTTCTGTTTTAGTTGTACAGTTATGGAGTTCATCACCAGTTATCTCAGATCACCAGTGAAACCGCCCAATCTTTTCGCTTCAATTTACTCAAGTTTCACAAACAAGAAGCATTTGTAGATGGGGGCGGAGTGCAGCTTGCAGACGGGGGATGGCTGATCCCTAGAAACGATGGGACAGCAGGAACAGAAGAGTTTTATAAGTAAACTATCAACTATTCTTTTAAAAGGAACATATGTCTTAGCTGTCCATTAGGTGCATACTTACCATTAATTTGTTCTTTCTTGCCAACAGGGCGTTATGTGATACTCCGGGAGTGGACCCTAACCTGCTGAGTCCAGAGTGGGTGTATAACCACTACAGATGGGTCGTGTGGAAGCTGGTGTCAATGGAGCGATCCTTTCCTAAAACTATGGCTGATGTCTGCCTCACACCTGAGCAGGTCCTACTACAGCTCAAGTACAGGTAAAACTAAAAATACGTAGCAAATGATGTGCTAAGTAATAATTATCAGACTTTAGATGTGTCCATGGTTAGTTATTTCAAATGCTTCACTGTGGTTAATGCTGTGGTCTAATAAATAATTAGCTTAATATAAAACTGTTAACACTTGACACTAATAGTATTGCAAATAGAAAATTAATAAGAATGTCACATGATGTGCAAATCCCAGCCTAATAAATCTCTTTCTGTTAGATATGACGTGGAGGTGGACCAAAGCCTTCGTCCTGCTCTGAGGAAAATCACAGAGAGAGACGACACCTCGGCCAAAAGGATGGTTCTGTGTGTGTGTGGAATCATCAGTAATGGCCGACTCAGCCCCCAGACTCCAGGACCCCCCCAGAACACAAGTGGCCAGTCAGAGAGCTCCTGTGGCGTGGTGTGGCTCACAGACGGCTGGTACTCCATTAGGGCGCAGCTGGACCAGCCTCTCACTGCCATGCTCCTCAAAGGTCAGATCTCAGAGGGAGTAAAGCTGATGATCCATGGGGCTCAGCTGCTGGGCTCACAGAATGCCTGCCCCCCCCTGGAGGCCCCAGAATCACTTATTCTAAAGGTGAACAAGGCTTCAAGTCATGACAAGCCAAAATTTGAGACCAACTTTAAAAAAGATTATTATGACAGCAATCTATAGCAGGAAACAATTTCTTATGCTCACACTGAAAATACGAGGATTTTTTTGACATAAAGTATAATATTATAATTCCGGGCAAAATAAGTTTAAATGTTCATACTCATCATCTCATGCCAATTTGTTTTGTTTTTGCAGATTTGTGCCAACAGTACCAGGCGTGTCCGCTGGGATACTAAACTGGGATTTCACAGAGACCCACGACCTTTTCTGCTTCCTCTCTCTTCTTTATTTGGAAATGGAGGACCAGCAGGGGCTGTGGACATGGTCGTACTGAGGAGCTACCCCAAACAGGTCTGTGAAGATATTGACTTTTATAAATATCTCTTAGTTCCTGACTGATGTGTGTCTTTCTTAGTGGATGGAGAGAAAGCCCGATGGAGGGGTGGTGTTCCGGTCTGCTCGCGCTGAGGAGAAGGAAGCCAGACAATACAACAACCACAAACAAAAAACTATGGAGACCGTTTATGCAAAGATTCAAGCTGAATTTGAAAAGGAGGAAAAAGGTAGTCATGGTCAAATTAAGTGTGCATTTTTCCCTGTAGGTTTTAGTCAAAAAGTGATTCCACAAATAGCTTTTACAAATGTCTGATACAATTATATACATTACCAGTATAGGGACAATCATTACCATAAAATATTTCCACTGGACAGACAGAAGATGCTGTCCAAACATAACTGAAAGCAAGGCATATATAGACTGAAATGTTTGCATTACATCTTTAAATTTGTATTATTATACCATGTCACATGTTACGTTGAATTGTAAAACAAAAAAAACTGCTGCATATTTGTAATCAAACCTTTACCTCTTACTCTATCAGTCAAAATCAAGACCAAAACCAGAAGACGGACGGTGAAGCATGAAGATCTTTGTAGGTTACAGGATGGAGAGGAGCTGTATGATGCTGTGGGGGATGACTATGTGGAGGTAATAAAAAAGTACTGTGATTTTTATATGATTTAAAATGTTACATTTATCACACACTTGTCCCTGTAAAGGCCCATTTGAACGAGGAGCAGGCACAGACTCTTGGTGCATACAGACGCTCTCTGTTGGACCAGAGACAGGCTGAGCTCCAGGAGCGTTTCCGTCGAGCTCTAGAGGAGGCAGAGGCCAACAAGGAGAGCTGTCCAAAGAGAGAAGTGACCACTGTGTGGAGACTGTCCATCAAAGACTATCTGGACCAAACGGGCAGCAGTGGTGCGTGCATGCTTCTTTATTTATTTATTTATTTATTTCTCATCCTAACTACCTACCCTGTTTTTTGGTTTTAGTTTACCAGCTGAGCATATGGAAACCTTCCTCAGATCTCCAGGCTTTACTGAAGGAGGGCTGTAGATACATGGTCTATAACCTTGCCACTTCTGAAGGGAAGAAACGTGGCGGCAGCTCAACAGTTCAACTCACTTCTACCAAGAAAACTCAGTTCCAAGACCTACAGGTGTCTCCATATGTCTACACAATTTGTAATTAGCAATTTAGAAATTTATAGTTACATTTATATAAGGCAATAGTATCTATTTTGCTAATTAAATCTATTAGCCAGGATCAGAAGCTGTAGTTACCTTATTCCAGAACTGGTTTATTATTTAAACTGATAAATGTATTCATTTGTTTTCAAATCCCTAATATTTTCAGGCTTCTCATGAGTGGCTCATGGCACATTTCCAGCCCAGGGTTTCTGTCAGTTTTATTGAACTTAAAAATCCAGACTTCCAGCCCCTTTGTGCAGAGGTAGATCTCACAGGAGTCATCATCAGTGTCATTGATCAGCACGGTAGGTTTAATACATATCTATTATCACTAAACATTTCAGTGTGTACTAAAATGACTTGTTCACTCAGGTTCCTCTCCAGCCTTTTACCTGGTTGATGGGAGTCTGAACTTGGTGAAGGTGCGTGGGTTTGTGAGCCTGTCTCAGTGTGGCTGGGAGGATATGGTGAAGCCCCGAGTGCTGTTGGCCCTCAGTAACCTGCAGCTCAGAGGTCAGTGTGTGTCTCCCACTCCAGTGCTCTATGCTGGAGACATGACCGTGCTCTCCACAAACCCCCGGGAGGCCCACCTACAGCAGTCTCTGAGCCAGCTACGAGATACTCTCCAGGTACACTTCACTGTCTTCAGTATACACCCTATATTTCATCTCAGCCTTCACCAGAAATGTCTACAGCAAACTACCAGCCTTCATCAAACCAAATCAAACAAACATTTCCTCCTCTGCATCCACTTTCACTGCTTTAGACCTCCTGCCTCACAGCTCTTAACCTCTGCATCATTCTAGCCATAGTATATTCATCTGTCTCTGTAGTGTACATGTTCAAATCAGTCTGGAGAATCTTTCTAGCTTTTTCTCCAAAATTTTGTTTTATTCTTGATCTTATTGCATCTATCCATGACCTGTCATAAAAAAAGGTAATAATCTCCAGTCTTTTACTGTTGGCCACTGTCTCAACATACTACATTCTTGCTGAAACCCAATTATTTTGCATCTCATCTAACACTTACTCTGGACTGTTGCCCTAAGCTCTAGCAAATGTCTTTAAACATCCATTAAAATGTGTTGTTGGTATTTATGTGAAAGACCTATGATATTAGTCTTCCAAATGGTTCCATACAGTTTACTGATACGTATTATTCATGTTTTCAGGGACAGGAAGATTTTTTCATCAAAGCTCAGGAGAGGTTCTCTGAAATGGTCACATCTGAAGGCCAGAATACGTTTTCAGCTGTCAATCATACAACTCCTAAAACTGCAATAGTCCAAGACACAAAGGCAAGGAACAACATTTTGGATTTTTTTTTTTCTTGAAATCATCACATATTGAAAATGAATAATGCTTTTGTATGTTACCAGGTATCATGGCAGCAGACCGTGAGAACCCTTGGAGCCCAGACCCCTTCCCTTCCAAAGGCATCCGCAGAGAAAGACCCTAAAAGCCTTAAGAGGAGGAGAGCTCTGGACTACCTGTCCCGAATACCATCCCCTCCACCCCTGTCCCACCTCAATACTGGGACATCGCCCTTTCTTAAAAAGACCTTCCAGCCCCCGCGCCGCTCAGAGACCCCCACTACCCCAATACCAGTCCGGGCCCCTGCGCACAAAGAGGCCCCTGTGGAGGAGGGCTGGGTCAACGATGAAGAACTGGCCATGATTGATACTCAGGACCTGCGTGCTGCTGATGCACTGTTGACTGACTGTTTGCACTAAGTCTGTGAAACTGTAAAACTAATTTATTGAAGAGTTCTATTTTAGTATTCTGTGGTTTTATAACATTAGATTGTTACACTACAATAAAAGATTGTATTTTTCATTTTTTCATTCCCTTTGATCCTAACACACATGAACACAAATTCACATACGCAATACACAATAATACATGGAATATACATTTATTGTGTGAGAAAATGGGTACAATTTTAACACCTAAATATATCTGGATGTTTTAATCAAATAAATACCGGCAAATTATGTTTTTGGTTTCTAGTCCAATATGCACTGCATATAATCAAACTGGTGTATTGTAGCCAAGCCGACAGACTAAGTTCAAGTACCAATCAGTGGGGGCGCTAATGAATCTGTATTTTGAAATTTACATTTAATTCTGATGTAGAAGAAGATTGTGAGGTTTTACGTCACTTCCGTAAACAACGTGAACCTTGTCATACTTTTTGTTTCATTTTAGTATTTTATCGAAGGTATGTTTACTTTATTAATTATGACGTTGATTTTGTCCAATAGCTACACATTTTGCCACGGTGTTTCCGTTTTTTACAGCAATTAAAGCATGGTAGTGCTATTATTTAGGCAGTCCATAAACAAGGAAACCGACGCTGTCCTGCTATTAGCGTTGCGTTTTATTACAATACGTGTAAAATAAACCTGGTCCTTCAATATAAGTTGCTATATTTTTGCGCACGATAAAGTGTATGTATATGGCAGGGTTTACAGTGGTTGGAGACTTTGATAAGTCCTGGATTCTTCCTGGTTACAACTGCTGCCCTCAACATCAAGCTTTCATCTATTTTTGAGTAATTTTTATTGTAGTAAGCTAAGTGTATTTTCCCTTTAAACGGGTGTGTGGCCAAATACTGCAAAATGGGTATCAAACCAGTACATTAATTATTGTTCTATTTTTGCAGATGTCTCTTCAACCTCCTTTGACCAAATGCCCTAAAGATATCTCCAGTACTTCACAAAATGGCTCTAGTTCAAAACATGACCATGAGAACAGCAGCACCTCAGCTCACAGTCCTGACAGCAGTAGTCTGCGGGATCGAGCCGTTAAAGAGGTGGGAATGACCAGCTCTGCCTTTATCGGCCCTGCTTTTCCTCCCCCTAATAAAACTGCACAACCGCTCATATCTGACATGGAAGATGAAATGAGCGAGTTTTACAAAGAACTGGAGAACATGGACTCAGTGCAGGAAGTAGTCAACAAAGGTACAGTAATAAGAGAGGTAAATTGGGTGAGGTTAGAGCATGGGTTGGAGTAAATATCTTCATGGTTAGGATTAAGGTTAAATAGAATGTAGTTACATGTTATTACAGTTTGTTATACCCTGTATTACATAGAACATAATGGGGTAGATACAATGTAGTTAAGGGATATGTAAAGTGTTAGCAAATATAATACAAAAGAAATGTGTAGTTACAAAGTACAGAGGGTACAAATGACCTTTTAAAATGGATGTTGTTGAGAGCTGTAGCTGCCTTGTGTATCAATGAATCTGTTTTGAAGATGAGAAAGATACTGATTCTTTTTCATGATAATAAAATAACTGTAATTTCTGTTTTTTGCTGAAGCTATCACTGACATTGACGTGGTGGACGGCATTAAAATGAAATCAGAAGACTTTGATTATAGAAATAGAGTTCATCACAGACAAGCATCTAGGCCACACTGGTATCACAACGAACCCTACAGCACAGACAGGAGGAGACCCAGGGCAGCTGTAGACAGTGAAAGCACCACCAGGGGCCTGCAGTATCCTCCATATCCTCCAACATCAGGACCACACCAGACACACATCCATCATTGCACTCACTCTCCACCAAACATCAGCACACATGATGTCAACAGCCTGAAGGATCCCCAGTACTCACAGAGCCATCATTGGGGCCAAGACTTAGATCATAGGGACCCTCACTGGAACATGTCTCAGGAGCCTCCTCAACCTGGTTCTCAGTGGAATAGGAGATCTGAATATAATGATGAGAGGTGGGAGCAGCAGTATCACAGCCGTCCCCCTGACCAGCGCACACTTATTCTGATGAGAGGGTTACCTGGCTCTGGGAAGTCAACTCTGGCAAGGTATGGTTACTTTAGAGAGGGACTGTGCAATTTCATTAAAAACACAATTGTATATGTGTTGGAAATATGTAATGCACTGTAAAACATCAAGACAAAATACTCAAATTTTAGATAACTGAGTAAATAAAATACCAGTTGGCAAGTTTATATTTATAAATGTCCAAAAATGTACAAGTACTTTTTATACATGTTATTAATGCTATTTCTCACAGGGAACTGTCAGGTCCCAGTGGGGTCATACTAAGCACTGATGACTATTTCGCTCAAAGAAATGGATATGATCGTAACCTCATCGGAAAAGCTCATGAATGGAACCAAAGAAGAGGTATGTTTTTTGTTGTCAGACTCAAACATAACCATTAAGGAGTGTTTTATAAAATTTCATATTCATTGTGTTTTCTCCTGGTTTCCAGCTAAAGATGCCATGTATGATGGCTGCTCTCCCATTATTATCGACAACACGAACACTGAAGCTTGGGAAATGAAGCCGTACGTCAAAATGGTCAGTTTTGGTGGTACTTTTTATTAAAAATAAAATAAACAATCTTAAAATAAACAATCAAATCCAAACTTCACCACTAGGCAAATGTATATTCACCCTTCACCTTAATTTCACTTCAATGTATGACTCTTTTTTTAGGCCTTAGATACAGGCTACAGAGTGGACTTCTGTGAACCTGACACCAGATGGAAGTTTGATCCATCAGAGTTAGAAAAGTACGTCTTTAGCCCTTTTCAGTTTAATATACACAGGATTAGGTCACACTAACTGCTTTCTGTGTGTCTCAGGAGGAACAAGCATGGTGTTTCCCACGACAAGATCTGCCACATGCTACGACGCTTCTCTTTCCCCATCTCCATAGACATTGTCCTGAGTGCAGAGGAGCCACCACACGTGAGGGGCCGAACACTCCCGGGGCCCCCACACTAAGGGGCCTCGTAGCACCTACAATTAAGGACAATTTCCTCAATCCATGATCAGTCACAGAATTGCACTAAATTGACTGATTCGCTGGAGAGGTACAGTATGGTTATTATGCCATTAACAAAAAGCCCTGAATGTCCTTAAAAAGCATGTGCCATACTGTACCACATGATCTGTCTCAGCGATTACCACTATTCCATTTGACCCGTACTATATTGTACCCATCTACTGAAAACACTTTTCTACAGTTTTTGCCAAATTAATAAGAAGGTGGTTATTTATTCACATTTACCAGCAGCAAAGTTTTCTATAGTATTTTTCGATTACTTCTGTGTTATCAGATTATAGTAGTAATAATAATAACAATAATAATAATGTAAATAATTAGTAAAAATATTTTATTACCAAATTGGGTTTGTCTGTTTGTAAAACCTACCCCACCCTAACCCCATAGTTCCAGGAATATGCGTACATGTATGACTGCTAACAGGGACCATTTCACTTATCTTCTTTTACCTGTCTTCAGCAGAATTCACATCTTTCACTGATCTAAACTGGTCAGATAAAGGTTTAGGTCATGTAGCTGGTGACAGTATTTAATTGTTTGAGTATCTTGAAATATTCAAGGTTAATTCATTTTTCTCTGTCTAGTTGTGATTGGAGTCTACATAATCAATATTGAAAGAACAAACAGAATTTACATTTTGGGCAACAGCCTTAGCTACAGCGCTGTTCATACTGGTGTACCCATGGCAGAAAACACTCAGGGCTGTTTTCTCACTGGAGACCTCCAAGACATATGTTTGACATAAGAATGTTTTTTCCTGTTTGGTTTAGAATTATTATAGTCATACCTATTGCAGTAGATGGTTATTAGTCATAACAGTGTACAATGTGACTAAATAATGAAGCCAATAGTTATGTGACCATGTGGTCCATGGCACCAGTGACTCACTTTTAAAATAACATAAGAATGTAAAATACACACACACTCGTCCATTAAAACAGATGTGAGCTCACAGAGCACACACTAATGATGAGTCATTTCATGTAGGATGCATTTAAGTCTAATGAGTCTTTTAATTGTGATGCTTGGTGAAGAGTAAGTCCTAATGATGCTGAACTGTACGTAGTCATTTAAAAAGCATCATTCACAAAAACAATCATATTATTGATTTTTACAAAGGCTGCTGAGCACGGTGGGGTGTACCATGTTATTGTGGTTGTCATGTGAAGGCAACAGCCAATGAAAACTCTGTCATTTTTTACACACAAGGACCAATCAGTTTCATCAAGTTTGCAATGAACACACACGATACGATGGTCTGAGCTTCTCAGAATAAAAGCACGGCGATTGGTTCGTCTGTTAGAAAGTTGATTTTATTTATGAAACAAACTCAGAAAAAAAACAAACAAATGTTTCTATGTTAATCTGAACGCCCAAAATGTCTATAAGCTTGACAAGAGGAAGCAAGCAAGTTGTAGCCTACCTATTTTCAACAGTCTCCTGTCATGCTTCAGTAATAAATAGTAGCTTTTAATTTGAAAGAGCTGATAGGAAATGCGGCTGCCCGTTGTTGAATGGGCTAATGCCCTTGTGTTCGTGTGGAGGTTCAGTATGCTGTGGGTTCGACACCGCACGGCGGCGGTCAGTGTACGCGGAGCCTGCAGACAAACTGCAGCTGTATACCGCTCACGAGCCCGGTGCTCGATGTGATGTGCCCGCTTGTGAAGCTGTGCGGCGGGGCGCGTGCTTGCGCGGCTCACGGTGGAGCGGTGGTCCTGTAGCTCGTGGTCACATCCGAGGGACGGGAAGTTTTCCTCACGTGACTCTGGACATCAAAGCACGGCGGCGTGTTTCCCGGGAATGGTATGTGTCTGTAATCTACAGGCACTGATTAATTCAGAGCATACAACTTTTACACGTCTCTTCTTCTCATGGTTTTCTTTCATCATCAACAAAATGTGAAGTCATCTCTGTAAAGTGAATGTTGATCCTAGTGTAAACTATGGATGTAAGATAGAGCTCTATTAATTCAATAATGGGCCTGCTAAGATAGACTTCTAATTTGTATTACTAACTCTAAACTGAGTTTACCTAAAGCTTTAAACTAATATTTTTTAACAAGGCTAGATTATAATAATTATCTACCACATGGCCATTACCTTTTCCCTCATGTCTACATTGTGCTGTTTGGATATGACCCAGGAAGAGGTTAAACCAGTTCCATGTATTCATGCAGCCGTTGGAGACAGCTGGCTGGGACTGTGCACCATGTCTGTCTGTATTAACATCAGTTCATCTGGTAGGAGCTTCTCAGAGCTCTGACCCACAGGCTTGTCTCACACTTTTGACTTCAGAACGTGCTGCTGTGTATTATTCTGTTCTCTGTATTCAGAAACATACTCTGTCAACAAACTAGACGCAGGCTGTCGTAAACGACAGCAAATGTATATCGGCGGAACGCCCCATGCGTCTGCGTCAACTGCTATAACACCGACTGCCTTATGGCGGAGGAGGTGGTGGAAG
>JAVQKG010407588.1:0-11228 GCA_036025885.1 Hypseleotris bucephala | reverse complement strand
AGTCAATAGCCTATCTATCAAAAATGCTTCAAGGACAATATAGTGATGACACATGCTTCTGATAGTGAGGTATCAACAGTATATTTAATAAACCTAATAATAAACCTAAAATATAATGACAAAACTAAGACCAGAGGACCTTCAAATGTACAACTTTTGTACTTTAATATAATATAATTTGCTAAATTATTTATTAGCTCATAATTAGGCTAAAATATAATAAATAATATTGTCACCAGTATTGGCCACATTTCCCCATCCACAGACTGGATGGGCACAGATCCAGTATTGACTGATATCAATCCATCCCCATATTCCTAAGAGCAGCAGTGGTTGGTATTTTAAAGATTGAAATGTGGATGGGGCAGTAAACTTAAGCTCATTTGGTTCCCTGTCTCATGGAAGAGTTCATAACATTCAGAGACATTCTTCTATTATCAAAGTGAACTGAAAACACCACCTCATAAACAGGTTCATTTTACACTAATAAAATAGAGGCTGGCAAAAATATAGTTCAACATTTGGAAGAATATGCTCTCTAATGATTTCAGATTTCACATACGAACGGTATAGAAGCACTTCAGACACTGTTTTTAACCTGCTCTCCCTCCATTTGATCCAATTTCTGGAGCTAGGTACACCAATTAGAGTGAATAATTCAGTGATCTTTATGCAGTTAGTTCAAGTGGCCTAGATAGCAGCTTTTTTAATGAAGCGCTCTCTTATTTCTTATTCCCTGTGCTGAGAGGCCCATTACCTGACTCCACATGCTAGGCTTTCACCCCAGTCCCACTAAATGTAAACTCCACAGTCAAAAAGAGAGTGCCTCAGCCTATCAGGGCACATTTTAACATAATGGGGACTGCTGGGTACATGGAACATGGCAGGTTCTTTGCTTCAAATGGGTATTCACAGGTTCTGTAGATGCCAGACCCATTTCTTGTTGGGTGTTGTATTATGCTGTTTAAAAAATGGACTTTACAAGTACAGCATGGATCAGGTAAGGTTTCGATTAATAACAAGGTCTAAGGAATCTTAAAAAACGCAGGATGAAGTTGGGGTTGTTTTGAAAGTTAATTGCAGAATGTAGGAAATTAGTGAAACTTTTAGCAGGGACCATTATATCAACGTACCTGTACTGACAGGAAGAAAGTTGCTAAGCCAATCTCATGGACAAAGTAGTCGTATTAGCATATGTACAGTATACTGTATCTGCTGTATATCAATTCAAGTGGTTACACCAAGTCAAAAATGTTTATGTTTTTGATTATTTTATATTATGTACAAAGAATAAATAACACAATGTTGAAATCCCCCCTAAACTCCAGCACAGTCTCACCCTCTTGTAGATCTGAATAGTTCTTCTAACAGCAGTAAGTGAGGCGTTTAGTTTCTCTTTAAGTTGAGCTGCAGTTGTTGCTGTGAGCTGCCCTCCAGCACATACACAGATCCATCGCACCAACAGTCTGCCCTGTGTTTAATACCATACAGCGACACTAGCCTGCTGTCTGCTGCTGTGACTAAGTGCTGTGCGGTTACCCCACTTTTGGAGCATTACCCCCAGCACAATCTATGATCTTAATGAAGCCACTAGCTTTTTACTGTCAATCAATAATTGAGGAGCTGCTGAAGGAGCTCTTCTGCAGCGATTTGAAGGGCATAAGGGTTGAAGCAGAAAGAACTTAGAATACAGACTATAAATGTCTAGCAAGACTCATTTTTTCTGTTGAAATCACTCGTCACAAAAAAGACAGCTAGGGATATTTGGCTTTTAGGTGAAATAACAGAATGTTCTAAAACACAACATGACCAACAAATTATGTCTGGTTCTATCACCTTATACAGATCCTTAACTTTGTGTGACATAACGAGATCAGACCATATATTGCAGCTGTCTTCTTGTGTTTCTGAGCCGCTGAAAGTAGCACAGACCCAGCTAAACGTCTGGTCTCAGCCGGTTCCATGGTTCCTCATTTTCACCTCATTTGCGCCTATAGGGCTGCATCTGACTACCATTAACAATAGGCCGTGCCCCCCGCTGCACCCACCACAGTCACACCTCTAGCATCTGTCAGTCAGCCATTGAACAGCCCTGTCCCACTCAGGCAAACAGGTGCATTCACACTACAACATACAATCTGATGTTAGTGTTGGGATTATTCAAGAACAGTTTCAAGGAGCTATCAGCAGCAGCACATAAATTATTGATATAATTGAAAATAGATTAAAAAAATAACTTACTTGCTACAGTATGGTCAAAATACATTTTAAACATGGGAATGTAACTTCCACATTTGAAACAGAAATGGAATGATAAGGAGGAAAAAAGTAGACAACAAAGGCTTATCTCTTTTGACAAGATAATATAGCAAACTTTTAAAGAGATTTTTGGGACAAATTACTATGTACTGTATATGCAGACATTTCTGAGATAAAGTTGCATTCTCCACATAGAGACAAAGAGTTATTATTTCTATTCCCAAATCAGATGTGAGTGCAAGAATAATTGAGACTGATTACACTTAGAATCTCTGACCATGCACTGACAAGGTGAGTGAAGTATCTTGCCCCTTGACACATCGATAATATGTACTTTTAGGAGCAGAAATTGTACCAGCAATCTTGTAGATAGACATAAATGACCCACTGAATGTATCACTGTTTTATACTTTTGTCCTAACACAGTGAAGTAAGTTCACCCCCTCCCTTGGGCCTATTCAAAACTATATGTATTTTCTATTGGAGGTTTGTGGTCCACTATGCTTCATGAATGAGTGCCATGTGAAACTCCTATCCGTCCACTTGGTTCACTTTAGTCGGAGGTTAAACAGCTGAGTGCACAGTTTTTCTTCCTTCAGAATTCCCTTAGGCAGCTATGGAAGACTACAGGAATCCAGTCCCAGGCTTCTCTTAGCCCTCTTTATCCGGAGACTTCCACAGAACGGGCCTTAAACCACTTTAGCTCTTCTTTATGCTATCATCATGGAGCCACTGGTGACAGAGATGGTGCTACATGCTCATCCATTATGTATGAGTTGCATGGCTGCGTGGGATATATAAATGCTTCAGTCTCATTGTTGGGTACTTAGCCTGTGGAACCCTCACACTGTCTGAGGTTGAGCTGGTGGAGATGTGTGTCAGGGGACCGGACACAAGACTGCTGCTGTGAAGGACGTACTGTTGTTTTCATGAAAAGTGGGAGACCCTAAGAAAACAGCAACAGATCTGTAACATGCAAACCACTGCCTAGATCAGGACTACTTCCAGAGTTCTGTGAGCATAGTCTGCACAGTAAGATAAGAGGAAATTGAAATCGTCTTGTTGGAAAGTCGTAATTAGTCAGTCAGCATATATTCATTGTACTATGGACCAGTGACAAAGGGGGTTTTAAAGTCAATTATTCCAGCTTTTCAGGCTACAGTATCTTTTTACTGAACTGAGGGTAGGAGGGCAAATCATTCATGTTTTCTGAGTGCTGTCTTTGATGATTTTTCTGGTGCTGTTGAGACATCTGGAGTTGGCTGTTTCTTCCAAAAATTGCAGAGGTGGGGGGGACAATTGGCTTAAAAAGTATACTGCGGTCTTTGGTGAGACATCTTCACAACTGTAGTACTTTCAGTCCTGGAGATCTTAAAGGTGGAGACACTTCTGCCTAGTCTCCAGTGATGAAGAGTGTTGTATCAAGTAAATAAGTCAAACAATATAATATTTGAAATAACTAAATTTACTATACAAACTGTACAATGTTTTCCACAAATATAGTCCCCTCCCCTTTCACCATAACCACTCAAATTTCCTTCCTTAATCATTTTGATGAATTGCGTAGTTTTATGGTTTTTATGGCTACACCATATTAGTCCTACTGACATCAGCAATTCTAGCAGACAAAATTGGAATAAAAGCTATTCATATGCTAAAAATTGAAGTCATCATAAACACTTGTAGACTGGGTTGTCCAAGGTCAGTCTGGAGAATCCTCAAAAAGCCTCGTCCTGCGATCTCCAGGGAACACACACAAACTTCCCCTTTAATTAGTTTAAAGGGGAAACATTAGTGTTGTTATGAAGGGGGCGTCGCTTTGAATGACAAGGTCCCGCTCTTGACTTTTGTTGAATTAAGAGTGGCTCGCCGCAGAAGGTAAGCTATATTGAAATGGCCATTTGCATATTTGCAGCTATATTAAAAGGGATTAGCTTCAGCCGGAGAAGCACAACAAATGGAATATGGAGGACAGGAGTGGTTTAATATCACAATGACACCCGTGGAGTTAGCCCTTAGCTCCGAGCTTGATGAGCGCTCCTTAATTAGCATGGCTTCTTAAAGTCGCCTGTGTATAGCAGGAGTTTAGTCCCACATTCAATATTTACCCTGCACTTCTACTCCACTTGTAGCGGCAGTTTTCCGAGGTGAGCCGGGGGTAATATTAATAATAAAATCTGCTCCTCGTATGCAGGTGCAAACCAATTAGCATGCTGGCATTTGGAGGACTTTAATGAATGTTTCGTCACAGATTAGGTGGTATATGGTTGGCAGGAGTTTTCAAATATTGGGGTGAGGGGGTGCGTGGCAGGCAGGTGTGCATCATCTGCTGAAGGTACACAGGTTCATCAGATCTAGGATTGAGTACACACAGGGGGAGAGTACCAAGAGAAAGCATTGGTACGTGGTGCAATGCTTGAATGATTGGTGCATTGTTTACTATGTTGTGTAAGTGCTATTACTTGACATTGTGTACATTGGTGATATTTTTTTAGTTATTAAACTTGTCATAATAATTTAATATATAAATGCAATCATCTCCCTGTCTCATCAAGGAGTCATGAGATCTACATGGCTTCTCCCACTATGTGACTGAAAGCCGCAGCTAGTAAATCAATGTGTGTGTTAGTGGTTATGTATCGGGCACGTATCTGGCCCATAGTTTTGGGTTGTCTTTGGTTGGTATAATCATATTCAAACATTTGAAGGTTTTATCTAAGCAGTTTCAATCTGTTTGAAATGTGATATGCCCTAACTGCTTTCAGCTTTGTGCACTTAGAGCAATTGTAAAGAGTTATTGTGATTAACCTGGTAACCTCTGCTGCTCATTCATCCACACACAATGAGCATCGAATGACCCAAATGACTATTGATTGCACAGATTAACATGGAGAAGCCACGCTAAAGCAGAAGACATAATGTTTGTTTTATACTAATAAGTTCTTTATAAAACCTGTTTTTATAATTAGGGAATTATTAGGGAATTAGGGAATATGTTTGTAATGAGATTATTTTTTTCAGGTTAGACACCTCCAAACACTTTAATTTATTATAGCAGGTTATTAGACAAGGTGACCTGACACCTCCCTCATAATGAGCTAACACATTGTCTTGTGCTTTACAATGGGACCCCAATTGGTCAATAGGTTCACAAGGTTCGGTAGGTAAGATCTGATTTGAGTCACTACAAAGAAGGGATACAAAATATGCCACCAACAACAAAAAAAAGTTATGCTAACAGGTATAATAACTCAAATGTGTCCCCAGGTATCGAACTTATGTAGTGTTTTAGTGTTAGTGAGGTTACACAATAGTGCTTCTCAAATTATGGTACAGGACCCGCTGATGGTCTTGATTTGAATTCATTTAGAGCCACTCACTGTGCCATGTTTTTTGTCTTGCTTAATCTTTCTCGTGGCCCAGTTTAGACTATTAACCTAAATCCTGATATTGATATATAATATTTAGATCTAGCTTATACCTTTTTTTGGTTTAATCCTTGTTTGGAAATGGTCCTGATCTAGTCTTGGATTATGCTGTTAGTCCTAGCATTGTTATAGTCCTGCTTAAGTCCTGGTTTGAATTCAAAATTTGTTTAGTCTGGGTTTACTGCTGTAAGTGGTACTTGATGTGTGAACCACTGCTGTTTCCTATCCATTTTATTGAAACTTGTTGTCCAGTATTCACATTGACATACACCTTCAGACTATCACAAAGGGGCTGCCAACCTGCAACCTTGACTTGAGCCATGTTTTTTTTAGCAGCGCGTAGGCCATGGGTGAAAGGTCAACTGTCATGGAGGCCGCAGAGGGCCCTTGTGGTACGGATCCGGCAGGGTTCACAGGTTTGGCCCTGAGCTGCCCTGGGGTGTGAATACATCAGCCACAAGCCCACCACAACTACACTGGGACACACTGGTTAATGTTTCAGGAAGCCACAATGTCTACTTTAGTATTCAAACTCTCCTAATGCAGACAGTCACTACATTTCTACTACCTACTTCTGAACATCCATGAACATACAGAATGCGTTTTAGTTGTCTGCTTGTGTCAACATGGCATTCAACATGGCTACACTTTACATGACTACTGATTTATGTATACAATTAACTGTTCTGTTTTTTAATTATATTTTATTGATAAAACACTAGACAGACATGAAATCGGTGCGAAGAGTAGGGAGTGACATTCGGCAAACTGTTGTGAGCCGGATTCAAACTCACAATGCCGGACGAGCACTGTAGGTTCTGAATATGGGCCGCACGCTTTATCGACCAAGGGATATGTTTTGATCAACCATCTAAATCCACCAAATAAAGATGCAAATGGAACATACACAGATGGAAAAAACTAATTATCCATTTTGCAAATAAAGGTTGATACAAAGGAAAACCAATCAGGCACAATTTGACAACCGGACTAACATTGTCTTCTATAAATCCCCATACACAACTATTTATGCAGCAGTTTTACAAAAGTAGGTGTGTTTGTTTAGACCACACAATCATCTTTAAACACGAGATTTAGATCTTCACATAGAGACCAAACTCTTGTGTGATTGTAAAGTGACTTTGAGTGTCTATGTGATAATGGATCATGAATATAATTTTGTGTAGTTTGTCCCTCCCACTATCAGGTGCCATGATTAAGAGATAATTTTTTCATTTTCATTCACTTCACCTGTCAGAGGTTAAGACGGTATGCATGAAAGGTGTATATTAAACCATATGAATTTGAAATTACTGGAGCGCTAACAGTCAGCCTTAGATCCTGTGCTAAATGAGATTTGTACACATTTGCATCTTGCCCCGCGCCTGCACATTCACGTATCCAGCTTGCTCACTGATTGGAAACCCACTCAGCCAGAACTAAACTGTATTTATTCTATCTGCCGCGGAAAAAAGGGGAAAAAATCATATTAGCAAAAATAAATGTTGGTGGGTTGTTAGAGCGTCTGATTATGTGTGTCTCGGGCAAATTGGTGGTAATGAGTCAGGAGACCGCGCGCCATTCACATACATTAAAACAACCATCATTAGGAAATTAGGCCCGAGATTAGTCCTGTTAACGACACACATGAGCTCCTGGGAAAAAAACGCCCAGATGTTGGGAAGAAGCATCAACAACTACAGCTTCTACTCTCTCTCTCTGCTATCATATGAAACCAATGCTGAGGCGTGTGTGTGGGGTGGGGGGTGACTTAGCCGACTGCTAATGAGAGCACATACTGGTGATATAAAAGCAAGCAGGCGGGAGAAGAGAAAGTGAATAAATTAAAATAAAAAGGGGAGGGATCTTAACTGTTTATGAGTGCAATCCTTTTCACTGACTAAACGTTCAGGCACCCCTATATTCTACACTAAACTCTGCGTACAACTATTATCTAGCACATGGCTGCCACATTGTTGTCAGTCTGCCCCAGGTCAGTTGTGGCTACTGATGTTGCTTACCACCACCACCAGTGTATGTCATTAGGCACAAGACACTTCACTGACCTTGCCAATATTTTTATTTAATAGTGTGAAAATTAATAAATACAATACATTGACACATAAACACTTGCTTTGTTAACTACATTGAGGAAAATGAAGTCTATTTCTACTGCTAATGAGAGCACATCCTGGTGATAAAAATGAACAAGCAGGGGGAGAAAAAGTGAATAAATTAAAATAAAAAAGAGATGGCAGAATCTACGGGAGAAGCAGCAGCAGGAACTCCGGTGTCCCCAATTAGGAGGGATGTCACCCCCCGTCTGGGCCCGGCATAATAAAGCCCTCACTATGTATTCAAAATCACATGGTTCCAACACTGTTAACATCCTAATATCTGGGCCGTGCGTGGTAACATTAATTACCCATGCTCCCGGATCGCTGAAATGTTTGCCTCCAAATGGAAATCTGAGCTCGGGCTTAGGACATTAGAAAATAATCAGGAATATTTACTCAAGCGGCGAGCAAGCCAGGCCCGATATCTCCTATTGACTGTTTGGATATAGAGGCGGCCCTATACAAAGACAATTATTCATTGAATTTTAACAAGACGACTGGTGGACCGCCCTGCTGCTTTGAGACAAGTCGAAACACATTTAGATTAATTGCAGGTGTTTGAAATCTATGCAAATCTCTCCTTTCTATTCTGTTCAGGCAAGACCAATATGAAAGGGACTGTGCCCAAACAGTTCAGTCTGCAGAAGTCATAGTCACCTTCAAGAGCATCTGATGGAGTTTGACTAAGTTTTAGGTTAAAAAAAAATATCATCGTTGCGTAATGTCATAAAGCTAATGATGTAATAAATTATGTTGCTTAATATACCTTTAAACTTGTCGAATGATTAGTAACCCGTCATATTATTACTGCATGAGCAACTGCAGGCGTGTATCTTATGGGTGGTCACAATGTTTTGCTATGGCCATGCCTAATATGCAGCTTCATACTCAACAAATCGTGATGCTGTATGCTGACACCTTTCATTCAGAACCAGCATTAAAGGTGTAGTCCGTAAGTTTCCAAAAAAAAAAAAAAATGTTTGCAAAATGTAAAAATGCTTAATCTGGTCCCGTTCTATTATACAAAGTATAGGTGATTTCTCATATTTTTACTTTAGACCCTCCTCCTGGCCTCAACAGCAACATCGGAAAAAGAAAGATTTTGTGGGTTACCACTTTGACCAGTAGTAGTCGAATTTTACTTTAGTCCCTCCCCTGGACTCTACAGACCACAGACGACCCACTTTACACCATAGAACAGGATTATTTTTGATTGATTATTTTTTCTACTTCTAAGAAACTTATGAACTACATCTTTAATCTTCATCAATTTGATCTACAGTGGCAGATTTGTTGAATCGGACCACAAAGGTTGTCACCAGTTCTCCATTGTTCTTTGGATAGAAGAAGTGAACTTTTTTTAATGGTTGGAATGAGTGTCTGTGTGTTCTTCTACTCAGTGGCTCATTAGTTTGTGATATTTCAAGATGTATTGGGTTATTGGCTGATTACATATTTGTATGTAATATTTTTAGAACTGTCACAATACATTTAGATTAATTACATGTATTTGAAAGCTATCCAAAAATCTCAGTTTTTCCTGAAATCTCCATTCTGGAATTTATGGTCACCTTGAAAAGTTGTTTAAAGTTAGATTTTGTTTTTTCAGATAATAATTCATAAAAAATACTGAGCTAACTATGTCATTAGACACAGACATAAGACAGTTTAAGTTTACCATGAGTTATATAAAATAACTGCAGTTTGAACAATCATTACAATCCTTTTGTAAATCCATTGAAAATCCTGTCTGTATAGCATTGTATAATTGAGTCCACTATTCATAAACTATGTCACACACTGGTGGTGGTATTTGTATGCCTGTGGGCAAACTGATACAGACATGGCAGCCGTTGAGCCGTATCACACATATGGCCTTTTCCACCACAACCACATTGTTAAAGATGTAGTTCCCTAAAATGAAAAATAGTTTGAAAATGAAAAAATGTATACATTATATATGAATATGACCCAGTTCTGAGTTGTAGGTGTAGGTGATCTGTCATAATTATTATTATTTATTTACTTTAGTCCCTACCATGGCCTCTACAGCAACATCACATGAGACTTTGTGGGTTACCACTTTGACCAATTGTCGAGTTTTACTTTAGTCCCTTTTGTGACCTCTACAAACTGTCAAACTGTACTCAACATCATAGAACAATGTCACTCAGTCAATTTTAAGTATTTTCTAGTTTTCATTTTTAACAATTTTAATTTTAGAAAACTTAGAGACGATAACCTCAAAAAACATTTTACATTATCATGGTAGGTAAAGTATTTTGCCCATTGAAACAACAGTAGCATATGAGCTGGAACAGGAATCGAACCGCTGCCTTTGTGTTATAAAGACTTACATGTATCTCAATTCAGGTTAATTGCAGGTATTTGAAATCTATTCATATCTCTTGTCATTTTATTCTCATCCTGAAACCTTAATATTGGAATCCAGTCTTTCCCAAACACTTTCCTTGGTTACCATTAAAATTCATGGTCACCTTGAAGAGATGCTCACTTCTCCTCCGTCTCAGAAACAAACACACTTCACTTGCTTCTTCAATATCTCAGACGGGAGCTCGGTGGAATAGTGGGGGGACCGCAATGAGGATTCTTCAAGTCCTCGCCTCCAAATGGTCAACTTTCATCTGCTGGAAGCCGGGTACGAGTGTATTGTTTTCAAAGTGTAGTGAACCTAAAAGAGATGGTGGGGTAAAGCCATTTTGGTGTGTGTGGATATGTGTTTCGAAACGGAAAAAAAAAAGATTACAATTTTCCTCCCGTGTTGTGGTGGCTTCGGGAGGCTGGGGGAAGAGGGAGGAAGGGGGGGAAGAGGGAGGGAGGGGGGGTTCATGTAATGGTTGTATTACTGCACTCGGCCATGCATTATTAATCTAAGTGTGATCAAGGCAGGTGGAATGGCCAGGGAGAGAGAGGCTGCTGGTGGTGAACTGGAGACTGTTCCTCTGTGATTTAAAAGCTAGACCCACTTTAATTAACAAATAATGGGTTGACCGGCATAATTGACTCCGCTGGTAAAGAGGTGAAAGAGTCAGCGCCGCGATCATGGCCAGCGTGTTTCAGATCCAAAAACAGGTGCTCTGTTATTATTATTAATAATACAACAGCAAAATGCAGTTGACAGAAAATAATATTTTTGCTATTTTAGTTCCGTGATATATTTGATTACACCTAAAAACAAAGTTATTGATTTGTTTTTCTTGTACAGGCAAATGTGCAAAAATTCCTTCCCTCTATATGGGCTCATTGTATTGCCTAGATATTAAATAGTTTAGATCTAGTTTATCTGATTTGACATTGCAGCAGATTTGTAAGGGGAAATGGACCGGTTATATTCATACTGTATTTTTGGGCTAATAGGGCTAAAAATGATATATATATATATATATATATATATATATATATA
>JAVQKG010407582.1:0-11109 GCA_036025885.1 Hypseleotris bucephala | reverse complement strand
AAGTCCTGGGTCTGGATCCTCATGTGAGCACACTCAAAAACAAGGGCCTATATGTTCATTTGGTCACACTTCACTATACAGCAGGGTAATTGTATGGTAATAAACAAGTAATCAACAGGTAATGATATAGTAAATATGGTTAAGTATCAAGTAATTTCATGCAATGTATTTAGCATGGTAACAAGATAAAAGCATAATATAGAATAACTAAGAATAGACTGTGAAATTTGAAAAAAAAAAAGTAAAATATTTATGCCATACCGGTGTTGTGATTAGTATTCTGACATGTTTCCATTTTCGCCTTCATTTGGAGGGCCTTTTCAGCATTATTGGCTGCTTTTTCCGCCATGGCGTTTTTGTTGGCAGCTGCCTTCTTAGCCTCCAGCTTCTTTTGGCGACAAGACTTGGCCGGCTCTGCTAGCATGCGCACCTGCCGCCGGAAGGCACTGAGGACCTGAATGGCTCCAGTCTTGACCTTCTCCTGTTGACCCTCCACACTGCCAAACTCGTCTGTACTGGAAGGCTTGTAAAGAGGCAAGACGTGAAGCTGCTCATCTTCTGGAATTTTACCAATGTCTCTGTTGTCCTCTCTGGTCAGTGTGCAGACCTTAGAGAAATGAGGATGGCAATTGTTGAATGTACTACTCAAATTTTTAAATCATGAGGCAAAGTGTTTAAATAAGGGCATGAGGATTGGGCAGCTTGGATGTTTTGGAAGGAACTATGAAAGATATTATATAAGCAAAATATGCCCCTCTCCAAATGATGTTTATGTAAAAACCATATAGGCTACTGCAGTTATTACAGCAACAATGAGACCAACTTTCCCCAAAACTTCAGAAAC
This sequence comes from Hypseleotris bucephala, assembly GCA_036025885.1. Lineage (NCBI taxonomy): Eukaryota > Metazoa > Chordata > Actinopteri > Gobiiformes > Eleotridae > Hypseleotris > Hypseleotris bucephala. Next base: position 10,265 of record JAVQKG010407582.1, on the reverse strand, counting down.
TTATAACCTTGACACCCAGACACAGAAGAATGCTCCAGTCCCAACTTTTTGAGACTTGTTGCAGGCATCAAAATTTATTTTAAGCTAATTTTGTGGATAACATTTCTCAATTTAAACAATATTATATTTATGTTTTAATGTTGTGAATAAAATGTTGGCTCATCTGATTTGAAAGTCTGGTAGTTATTTAGATAAAAAAAAAGATCCCAACTTTATTGGAATTTGTGTTGTACTGATTTTCACATTTAATATAGATGTAGTAAGAAATAATTTTTCTAAAAGTGCACTTACCACGGTGCTGCCACCTTGCATATTGTGGAGATCTCTGTGAGCATGAGCACAAAAGTCCATACAAGCTGTGACTCCAGAGAAGGGGCGGCCATCTTTCAGTCCAAGACGACAATCTGGAGCTCTATGTTCATGTTCAACCTGTTCAGGTAAAAGGTAAAGATGAAAACAAGAGTTTTTAATAATATGAGAAAAGTATTTTTTTATTAAAGCTAAAATATGCCTTACTTTTCCTACTTTTCAAACAAATATTGTACTTTTACAAACACAACATTGCATATAACGTATTTGGTGACAACTATTCTGAATACGTTAAATGAACTCTTGATGTAGCTCTAGTAAACAGACAGTAGGGGGCAACCGTGTGCCACTGTTAGATGGTGACTAGCTCAGTCTGAAGCATGAAGAAAAAAAAAGGGCGCTACATGTTTTGTACCTGCATAATTTCATAAACATAAACATGCAATGTGGAGCAGAGGACGACAACTACCAACTTAAAACATTTAATTGTAAGTAATATGTGGCTACATTTTTCTTATGATGAAGACATTGTTCATATTTGGAAAATTATAAATGCCAAAACGTGCACGTGCACTGTAGTAGGATATATACACAGTTGTTGAGATATTTGTCAATAGGCTAACAATTATAATAACACAATTTAAAATTAACACATAGGTTTACTTCTTCTTGGAAAGAAAGAAAAGTTTAGTTTTGTGACTCACCTGGTTACCATACGCTTCAGGTGCCATTGTTTTATACAGAGGTGCTAGTAATGTCGCCAGATTCTGAAAGTTATTCTCTAGCCTTTCTTCCTGCAATTAATATAATAGAAGACATTAGAAGTCATTTTTTGTGTTATTTTAATTGTATAGCATACAGTAGTACTCTACCTCTCTCACGTCATCCCCTATTAGTTTGAATTTTCTTGGGACTTTACTGCGAGCAAACTTGCAGCCATTGTAATACATGCTCCAGGAGCAGCCAAATGAGAAGGAGGCTCCACACGCTTCAGGGTCAAACCCTTGACACGCACAGGTCCTCCTGAAATCAGAGAGAGATGACAACCATGAAAAATACCATGCTCCACCATAGAGTACCAGATGTTTGTTCTGGTTGCATGTTAAGTATGAAACTGTTCCTTACTCTTCATTGAGGGCACAGCGTCTCTGAGTGTGAGCTCCATATTTAGTGAGTGCATTACTGAGTTCATTATAGAGACGGTCAGCCAGGTGTGGACTGATGCCTTCCCAGACCAGCATCACTACAATAATACAGGCTGACTCACACGTGTGACCTCTACGCTGACGCACTAATACCAGTAACTTCTCCTCCACACTGGACCTGCGGATCACCTGGAAACACATGGATTTTTAGATAAAGCATTTAACTAGAAGCTACATTGATAAAGTGCTAAAGTCTTTACCCATTTGGCTATTGGACATCCTTGTGTACTTTTCCCCTCTTTGCCGGTATATACTACTTTCTCAATTCTGATGGATGGACCTGTCAGACCAGACCTTCAGAAGCAGAAGATTACATTAGTAAACTCAAAATGAGGTTTAGTTTTTGTTTTTTGTCTGAATTGTTTTTTACCTTTTTTCCATCAGCTCTCGTATCCCTTGAACACTTGGAGCTGAGCCCAGGTGAGTGTAGTATGGACCTTCATCTTTCTCACTGATTTGTTCTAAATATCACAAAAGAAGATGTTCATTTTAATGTGTGTTTATCCCCAAAGATTACATCAATATGAATGAAATTATAAAAAGACTGTGTAAATAAAAGTGTAGAAAATAATAATGTAACAAGAAAAAAGAAAGTATATTACTTCTGCAACAAAGTCTACGGTATTTGAGTCACAATGGCCACACTAATCCAATCCACCAAGGAAAGAAATAAATCAAAATGCAATGTTAGATTAAAAAAAAAACTAAAGATTCTCACCAACACAGTGGCAGGATGCGATGTCATACTGTGTTTTAAGCGGTGTGTCAAGTAGATTCTTGATGGGTGTATCTAATAGTTTCATAGGAGAGTCAAGAAAGCTTTGTAAAAGTTGTTCCTTTTTGGGAGTTGAGTCGAGATATTTCCTCATAGCCACTGGTGTGGAGATTGATGTTGGTGTTTCTTCTACTTTCAGGTCTGTTTTTGTTGATAAGATTGTGACAGGCCCTGAAGATTCCACCTTCACCTTATTGGAATTGATGACAACAGACTTCTTCTCAAACACAGGTGAGAGCTGGTACTGCTTCAGGGTTTGCTCCATAGAGGCCAGGATACTGCCCTTGCTTTGGTCACACATGGACTCCTGAGGCTCCTGTTTCACCTGTGTCTCTCTCAATAGCACCTGCTGCTGGCTGGGTCCAGGAAAGTCAAATCTCTGATCAGGTTCTACTTTGATGTTTTTAATGCTGTATTTCAGGTCACTGGGGCTCTGAGGGGGGTAAGGAGGACCTTGACGCTCCTGCTTCTGTAGGAGGTGCATTCTCAGGGCAGCATGTCTGTTAAAGTCTCCTGGTGCCAGGGGCAGCTGGGAACAGGATGTCCTCTGCTGCTGCTCACTTTTAGGCTGTACCTGTTGGTGTACACCATGTGGTGGGTGAGGTTGGTTGTGTGCAGAGGACTGGGAGAAGTCAGCCTGGTTAGGTGTTGGGCAGTGGTTAAGCTGCTGTGGTTGAATTTGTTTGAGGTTCATGCTGCCTGAGGCATGCAGCTTATGTTGTTGAAGCTGTTTTAGTTCATCAGAGTTAAAATTATTATGAAGTGTTTGGCTGGGTGGAAGCTGATGACCAGGCTGAGGCTGACTGTGAGGTCTGTAGATAGGTGACTTAAGCTGCTGTCCGTCATACTGAGGGGGCTGAGACAGGGGGCGCTGTGGATGAGAGTGCTGTGGTTGTGTTAAGTGCTCTGACTGCATGTAGCTGCCATCTCTCTGAGTCTGAGTTACAAAGCTCTGCTCTGGGTGAGGGGTTTTAGTCTGTGTCTGCTGCCACTCTGCTGGACTGTTGTGCTGGGCTGAACTACAGTGTGCTTGTGCTGGGAGAGAATCCTGTTGTGAGCCCACACTGCTCTCTGTTAACACCCCCTGAGCCTGAACTCTTTGCACTGGTTTTTGAACATGGGGGCCGGTTGTCTTCTGATGAGCACCATAGTCATTCCACATACGTCTCTCCTGTAAGTTAGGTGGGTTCCCATGCTGTTGCTGTTGGGAGTGTAAAGAATTTGGCTCTATCCAGTTATGTGGATTTGACATAGTTAGTCTTTGCTGAGATGTGTTTTCTATTCCATTGGCTAAACCTGCTGGAGCGGGCTGCGGTAGTGCCATACTATCAGTTGCACAGTTAGTGAGTTGATACCTCTGTGACTGAACTCTATATTGTTGGTTGTCAGTGTTACAGTGCTGCTCTTGACTGGATCCAGATTCACCATTCTGCCCTGTCCTCTGTGTCCCAGATGTGGGAAAAGATCCATATATTCCAGTCTCTTCCCTGGTCTGTTGAGCATTGTGATTGACAAAAGTATTCTGGTTAAACCCATGATTGGCTTTGGTAAATGCACCCTGATGGTTTGCCTTTTCAGGATACCTCTCTAGACCGTTTTGATGCTGCTGAGAAGTTGTGGCATTATTAGTAGATCGGCCAATCCCTGGAAGCTGACCCTGAGAGTGCTCCTGGCCAGAGTAAGATGGAGCTGGGTGCTGCCTGTGTTGCTGCTGGTCTTCTCCATAACTGTTGGAGTATCCATTCATCACATAGGCAGCATTGTAATTATTGTTGCTGCTTCCGGGATGATTAGACGTTGCGGATTGCAGCCTTGAGGTTAAGGAACTTGGTTGAGCACCTTCAGTTGGGAGCCTGTTTGCCCCTGGACCATTGATGGCATTGAGCTGTGACCTGTTTGTCTGTGGAGCTATGGACACTTGCTCAGGATAATACTGAGACAAAGTCTTCTCTAACAGGTCACCCGGAGTGCCTTCAATGGCAGAGGGAGGCGATACAGCACCATTCAGAATCATTCGTTTATTCCTAGCTAAACTAAATACATCTCCATTAGCTACATTACAGGCTCTCTTGTCCACATTCACGTCTATCTGTGGGACATTGCACTGAAACTCTGCCGCCTTGGTAAATTCGGGAAAGCCATCCACTATACCTGGACTCATGACATCACTTCTTTTAATAGTGGGATCTGTTTTGAGTTTTTTCGACGGGTGTACCAGATAGGCCTGGTCTGACAGCACATGCTTCAAGTCCCCATTCAACATCTTTCCATTGATCGTGTAGGAGGCTGGATCAAACGAGCCTGGAGCAGGACTGGAGCAGTTCTCTCGGTTCCTCTTCATGAAGTTGGCTCCTGGGCCAGGGGTGTAATGTTTCCAGTTTGTATGCTCGCCCATGTGGAGAGAACTGCCCTCTGATGACTGACTTCCATTCTGCAGTTTATGAGGGATGGTTGGAGAGCTCCCAAACTGTGCTAATCTCAGAGTTTCTTCCGCCTCATGTCTGGCCTGTTCTGTTTCCATCTGGCCTGCTTACAGTCCATCCAAAGGCCTGCCCTCTGTCAGCCCTGCGAAAACAGAGAGAAGGAGGTATTAGTCATGTGACCAAATATGACACTACAACTGAAAACACAAACACTTTCTCTGCCTATAAAAATAATGACAGAGCTATTGGTTAGTATTTATTTAAATGACACATAGAGAGTGGCCGCCTGTCAGATGTCCCACAATGTGATCACTCCCAAAATCAAAACCAGTACATGTGTCATTCTTATCTTTCCAAATTCGTTCAGTAGTTTTTGAGTAAAGTTGCATACAGATGGACGCTACCGAAAACAGGACCTCCTTGGTTGAGGTATTTAATGAACTTGAAATGTTATATTTCAATTTTCTAGACAATATTTATGTTATAAAACTAAATCATCTCTATTTTTGCCCTCTTCAGCTGAAAAGCAATGCATTCTATTGATCCTTGGTTGAGCAAAACATTGATTTGTGCCTTACTTCTATTATTAATGCATGTCACATCCACAGCATCTGTGTGAGACAATCACAGAGCACAGCAAAGAGCCGCAGTCTAATCCATCATCATTATGAGCTGCTCTCTCAGATAGACAGGCAGAGGTGTCCAGAGAGCACCAGGACGCTTCCATAGACACAGGGTACATTATACAAAACTATTTTTTAGATGTTAATTTCACCAAGAAATATACAGTATCCAACAAACTTATGAAATCATATAAGTACATCTAAATGTCTATGTCTACATTCCATATCGCATTGTCTTGTAATAGATTAGAGCATCCAGAAAAACGTATACTGTATACCTCCTAACTACAACAGAACCACAGTTCAAATCAGAGCTGGCTCTAGGCATTGGGTGGCCTAAAACAATCATTTATTTGTGGCTCATCAATTGACACTTGCATTGTCCTTAACTAAAATGTAGTTAAGATATATGTAAAATAAAGTGGTACCCAGTCCTGTGATAGAAATAAATGTACGCTACCTAATGAACATGGTCAGCAATAGCCGCTCTGTACTAAGTAAGCTAACTGTACACAATTTCTTTGTCCATATAGGGCCAAAAAAACTGAGACAACTCTGCATGTAATCAAAAGAACTGAGAAATGACTGTAGCCTTTCAACATAACTTCAGGTTACAGTTTGAGTGCTATGGTCAACTTCAGAAATAATATGCCAAACAACCTTTGAAAACCTAATTGGATCCAGATTTCAATTAGCACACAAGTTTTGCTCTTAGTGTAAACCAAGTCCGGGCTGACTAAATGACTAATGTGCGGAGGGAAAGGAGAAGAAAAAATTGCCCGATAGAAGTGTGCTCCATCACTGGGCCTCATCATATCACATTTGGAAACCATTAAAGTGCTTCTAGCTTTGGTACAAGGGCTTTTTAAAATACATGTACAGGCATTACACTCTTGTTTGAAATGTGTGGATTTACAGTACAGGCAAAATGGACTTAATTGGAATAATGTCTGTGCAAACAAGTGTGTAAAAAGGGAAATTAATGGATTAGCTGATTGCGTTTAAAACAAAAAGTCCTTATTTAAGCTGTGGCCTATAATTAGAATAAGGAATTTCAAAAATTCTTGACCAATAGTAGCCTGTACAGCAACATCAAATCAGAGTTTGTGGACTGCCACATCGGTCAAAGATGTGGCTACTATTGGTCAAAATTGAACTTGGAATTAGCTAAGATTACTTTACATCACAGAAAGTGATTTGTTTTATTAGATTTATTTTATTTACATTTTTTTTTACAATTTCTTATTCTAGGCAACTTAAACTTTAAATACAAAAATTCAAATTATTTTATTGTCTCAGTTTACTTAAGGAGATTAGTCCAACTAAATGTTATGCATTCAACTCACATAGACTTTATCACGTTTCAGTGTACCGACTAATTTCTATCAGCTTTAATTCACACGTTCTAGAATGTATTTGAGATATCTTGAATGGTGAAATAATAGTCAGACTGATCTACTAAAATGACAGATTTTGCTTGTGAATGATTTCCTGTGTATTATTTAGTGAGGAAGCTGTCTGTCCCTGTTCTAGCTTTACCTTATGGACTCCTCTCTGTGTCTCTCTCCCCTCCAGACCCCAACATGAGAGTCCTAAATCTACCTCTAACAAGCCCAGTGCTGTCTGAGAACATCCTCTCATCACATCACCAGGACACAGAGCAGTCAGCCCATGTTAGCAGTGGACCAGGACACATGATGCACTCAGGTTGGTGGAGAGGACATGTAGACTGACTTTAGTGTCTGTCAGGAAGTAGGTTATTGAGTTAAGAGTTCAGTTGGGGGCCACCGCTTTACAAAACATTCTGAACACTTTTGAGAATCACAATTTGGAGCAACTTTTGAAATCATGTTGTTGAATGGAAGGATGAAGAATACATAATAGGAATTAGGGTGAAGCAAATTTTTCGCAATGGCAGGACACAGCATCTATCAATTATGAAAACTAATAGACTGCATAGTGCTATCAAATTCCATGTTTTTCTGAACTTTGGCAATAACTTCCGATGTAACTTTTTTTCTTGGGCAAAATTTAAATAATATCAACAAAGACAAACTGCTAGACTATCTTTTTTTAGTTTCAATTCTCCCACGAATTTACAATACAGCAAACTGCTATAAATGTAAATATATCCCCAGTTTAGACCAGTATTGAAATTTGAAACTTGATAGTAGGGCTGAATCATAATGGGACAGAAGCCAATTGCAAATTTTCAAAGTATTATTTCACTTGCGGCTCAATTTGCGATTATTTTCCCACTGTATTAGTCCAACTAGTGCTGTAGCGTGGCTGCACAACATTAGAAAAACAATATGGCTGTATGCAAAAAATAGTTATTTATTGTGGAAAAACACTAAAATATTATGCCTTGTAACATAACATAACATGTTTGTAGAGGTTAAACCTACAAGGGAAGCAGGTTTTTTACACATTTTTTGTTTTGTGCAGAGGATATTATGTTGTCTAAAAACTGCAGTCTTTGCAATTTGCGACTTTAAAAATTGCGTATATATAATCGTGTAGCCCTACTTGACAGTTAATGCTCAGATTTGAAGTCTGTGATTGGCTTGTGTGACTCTAGACTCAGAGTCACACTCAGACTCAGACTGATGTAAAGCACACAGCAGGACGTACACCACAATCAGTACTGTAAGAGTCATTATGTCAAACCTACTCAAATTCAGACATCGTATTTTGACAAACGAGGCAGGGAAAGACATGCAGGGCTCTGACAAATGGAGTTTTGTCTTTGTATCAAGCAGACAATTTCATTCATATAAGGTGATTTGTGCTTTTGTTATTGTGGCTAGTTTGCTCATGTCTGGTGTACAATAAAAGATAATTAACGCAATTTGGAATAGTAAAAAGAGCAGTGTCTGAAAATTCATCTAATTATAAGACCTTAAAAAATCTGCCAAGAACTGGTACATCTGGTCTTAAATTATGTATAAAATAAATATAAAATAAATAAATGTTCAATGAAAGATTTTTTCTTTGGCACAACTCTGCAAACATTCTCCTCCAACCACACACAGACATTTGATTGTCCACAGTCAGTCAGTCAGTGCTGATATACTGTTCCCTTAGTTTGCCTGTTCTGTGAAAAACCATATGAAATTTGTCCCTGCAGGTATAGACGGTGCATTTAAAAGAGGTCTTTATTTACAGTTGTCTTAAAAGGTCTTAAAAGGTCATAAAATCAACTTGTTGAACCCTGCAGAAACCCTATAGCGTGTCTGTAATATACCCATTAAAGATGTCTGTTTATTTCCTAAAATAAGAAAAAAAGTAGATTGTCTGTAGTCTATAGAGGGCATTGAATGTATATCACTGTACCTTACTTAAAACAGTACATTGAATTTGTATTTTAAAATGTTTTATCAAGCAGTTATCGTCTGTGTAAGACAAAGACAAGTCACCTCAAATCATGATAAAATTGTCAACAAATTATTATATTTTTAACATATCGCCCACTCTTAGTAGTAGGTCGTCGCCTTCAATGCACACAGTATTAACTTTGCAGCAAAAAATATTCAAAAAGACATATCAGTAATAGTAAAGCTAAATGCCAATGAAAGTGGTTTTTCCCAGTCTACCGCCCCACTACTCTTTGTTTTGTCTAACCCTGAGTGAATAGCCTATAAATCAGTTACCAAGTCAAGAGGTGAACAGTGGCTAAGCAGCTTTCCAGTACATCCCGATCCATTCCTATACGGGACACTCCAGGTTTTCCCATGTGCCCGTGGCCGGCTGCTTGTCACAGTTGGATACACCCACACTGGCGTACACACACAAAAAAATCTTTGCAAAACCAGAACAAAGCAAGAGATCCCAGCTGAGTGTGTGCGCTCTATGCATACTAAATACATACAGTACACATACAGGGATTGAATTATTACCTATTTATGTTTGTATATTACTAACAGGAAGGGCTATTTTCTGCTCCGGAAGTAGAGCCCTAAACAAATCCAGAGGCAGCGTTTGAGTGTGTGTCTGCTACATGTTAACATGCTTTGATCTGGGCAGCTGCCTATAGCTCTTCTATTTGATGATATAGTATAATTCTTAATAGGGGTGGGTGAAATGGTAAAAATATCACAATTCTATCAAAGCCAAGATCATGATTTTTTGTATTTTTTGTCTTGTCACAGAAGACAGCGGCTATGGGTGCCTTTGGAAAACCCTTAACTACAAATTCAGTGGAAATTCAATCCAAAGTTCATCATAATACTATCAATTTTCCATAACTTCATTCCCATATCACGCAACCCCGGCCAATGAGGTAATGTCTTCAGTAGCGTTTGTGTGTTTTTGTGGATATTAGCAACTTTACACAAAAACTACTGAAGGGATTTGGATCAAATTTTCAGGGAAGGTCAGAGATCACACAAGGAACAATTGATTAGATTTCGGTAGTGATCAGTGGAAATGAGCTGCCTTGGCTGAGGTCTGTGGTTTGCGAGTGCTTTCTAGTTCTTCATAAAGTGCGTGTTATTCCCTCCAGAATGAGCCTTTGTTTCTAGCCGCTTTTGTTTGTTTCTTCCACTCCCTGTAATTAGTCTTTGTCCACTTCCTCTGCCTGCTAAACACTGTTGTTGTAGAAGAGTGCTCTGTCCAAAAGCTGTAGTAGTGCCCTTTATAGCTATGTATTTGTTGGTATTTAGAGTTGCTTTAGTGCTTTAAGGCCTGGGGGCAAGATTGGACTATTGGACAGTGTGGGCAGTGTAGTAAAACAGTAAGCCCTGTTTGAGCTAAAGTCATCCAGGGGTGACTAGAGGCTACAAATAAGTAAACCAACATTTGCATTAGCGTTGAACAACTGTGGGGAGAAAATCTAATTGTGATTTTATAAGGCAATATTGCAAGTGTGATTCAACTTGTGATTGTTTTCCAAGTGTATTATTCCAACTAATACTGGTGTAGTATGGCT
>JAVQKG010407561.1:0-13038 GCA_036025885.1 Hypseleotris bucephala | reverse complement strand
CTTTGGCATGAACACAAAATGGCACAAAAGCAAGCAACAACATCAGTAGTAAATAAATATAAATATAAATTACAGTAATGGCTGACTAGTGTGGTAAAGCACATATACTCATATCCCTGCCTCTGACATCTTTGGGATATTTCAGCCTGGGCTATCCCATAACACACGGGGTCTTGGTCTTCATACAGCATCATATAAATATATCTCTCTACATCTGTGACAATCAAAGTGAAGCCATAAACTTAAGTTCTCAAATAAATAAATTATAGAATAAGAATAAAATAAATGATGGTACGCACAAAGTAAGATTGAAAAGCAAATCAAAAAGTACTGGGTCAAACAAAAAGAAAGGGTTAACCAAAGTGAACTTTAACAAAGATAATAACCCAATGAAAAAATACATGTCTTGGGCATGTTTTCCAAAACCAGAGTTTGTGACTTCAGGAGTTTGGTTTGTGTTGTAGGTCCTTCAAAAAGTGTGCTATTTTTCTCTTTGGATTATTAATGGAAGAGCTTTGCCCCATAAAACATCTTCGATATTCTTTGAATTCAATATTATGCTCCATCTGCTTACATTTTATTGGTATACTATCTTCAACATGAGTAGACTTTAGCTCATGAGTTTGTCCTCCTCTTCACAACACATGAAGACAAGGAGCAACAAGTGCTATAATACATCTCCTATGGATATCCCTGTTGTCCACGTCTTTCATCTGAGTCCAGGTGCGTGTCCTAGGCCGGACTCATCCCGCCACATAAAGTCCTGTCCTCTGGACAAGCTGCCCTCCACTGGATTGTGCCTGTACCCGGGCCTGCCGTCCGGGCACAAGGAGAGGCTGAGGCGAGCTGTGCTGTTGCTGATTTTAAACAAACCGTTAGGCCCCAGGAAAGAATCTCTTTCACTGCCTTGGTTATTGGCCGCCTCAAAGTCATTGTACACTGCCATGTCATTTAGCTGTTTTCTTCCCTGCATCCGTCTTCTCCACCTGAAGTATATAATCCCGACCACCAGAACAAGCACCAGGACAGACAGGATACAGGAGATGCTCACGGTGGCGGATGAGGGCTCGGAGGTCTGCAGAAGTGCTGGTTTAAAAGGCGGTTGTAGTGTGAACTCACAGCTAGGACCCATGAAGCCTTTAGGACACTGGCACACAGGACCAGAAAAGTGGGTGAAGCAGGTGCCACCATTTTGGCATGGCCGCTCCCCGCAGGCATCAGAGCGAATGCTGCAGTTTTTGCCGGTGTAGCCCAAGGTGCAGGAGCAGGTGTAGTCATTTACGCCGTCCTGGCACGTGCCAGCGTTTTGGCACGGATTGGAGGCACAGTCATCGATGTTCACCTGACAGTTGGCACCGGTAAAACCAGCCTGACAACGGCACAAGATACTCTGGCCCAGGTCCAAGCATTCACCACCTGAATCATGACAAAAGGTCTGTTTAGCACCAGCGAATAGCATCCCATACTGAGTACTAATAGAGTAATGATTACCTATGTAATAATTAGATGCTTGTTATAACACTTAGTACCACCAGATGTCAGTAAAAGTAAGTGCACTCACCGTTCATGCAGGGCTTGTTGCTGCAGCGGTCTAACTTCTTCTCACAGTTAGAGCCAGTGTAGCTGGATGGGCAGCGGCAGGTGTATCCGCCAGTCATGGTCTCAACACAGGTGCCTCCATTAAAACAGGGACCATCAGCACAGGTCATGGCGATGATCTCGCAGTTTTTACCATAGAAACCTTGAGGGCAGGTGCAGGAGTAGTCATTCTCCAAATCCTGGTGAAGATGAAAGAACAATATTAGTGCTAAATCATACTCATACATCAACTGTGCTAAAAAGTATTCTAGGATGTTTATATTGACTACGGTAATCAGGTTTTTGCCTGACAGAACAAGATGCTTACATTGCAGCTGCCTCCGTTCTTGCAGGGGTTGCTGTCACACTCGTTTGTCTCCAGTTCACAGTTGGTTCCTCCGTAGCCAGGCCGGCAGGTGCAGGTATAACTGCCCTGTCCCGTGTTGGTGCAGGTGGCTCCGTTGGCACAGGGCTTGTGGTTGGTGCAGTAGTTAAGGTCCTGGTCACAGAAGAGACCACCCCATCCCTCCTGACAGTTGCACTGCCATGGTTGGCTGCAGGTCCCATGCAGGCATCCTGGGTAGCGGACACATTCAGTGCAGGAGGGGCCCTGCCAGCCCATGCGACATGTACACCCCCCAGGGGCCTCACAGTAGCCATGCTTCTCGCTGCAGTCCGCTGAGCAGATGGCTGAAGAAAAGGAGGGGAGGTGTCATTACAATGGGCACGCCTTCTCAAACATCACACACACACTCATACTAGGCCCCTGTCTGACCCCTCCCCAGCGCAGACTTCACTGTTGGTTAAGCATTAAGCCAAGCAGCTGGTAGACACACCGCCTGAGGGAAACGCTTTCTTTTTTATCTGCCCATCACACACACACACAGGCGTACACAAACACATCACCTTGAAATATGTGTGTGTCTAATGGGGTCCCGCTCTTTCTCTCATTGTCACACAGAACAAAAGGCAGATGGGACACACAGACCCCACTGCCTCATCCTAAAACACATCACTTTGGGATGTCACACAGATAAAGGATATAGTTTATGTGCTCTCAATAGACTACTGCCCAATCTGCCCACTTCAAATGATCAGTCATTAGCTGGACAGGAGCTGTGATAAAACGTTTTCACGCATGCCTTCACCTACAATGAGCTAAACTTTTCACTTCAGTTCTTTTGTTTTTCTTCCACATCTTTTATTTCCTTTTTAACAAACAGATGTTGTATTTTGTGATGTCAATATTTTACAAAATTCTGTGTGATCCTTAAAGTTAGTTGTTTTAGACAATGAGTGAAGACTATTTTATAGTAAAGTATACTTGTGTATTTTATTTTATACTATTATTTTTACTTGACTGCAACTGTACGGTCATATGCATATACTTACGCTCAGAACAGTAGTTTCCCTTCCATCCCTCCAGGCAGATGCGGTTGCCCTCCTCGTCGCAGGTGTAGTGGCCCAGCGTGTCATCCCGGGGCCTACAGTAGTCAGCGCAGCCGTCTCCAAAATAGTACTCGTCACAAAACACGTGGTAGGAGTAACGCAGCTCGCTCTGCTCTCCAAAGTGCACGTCCTGGGACCAGTCTTCTCCGATTGCTAGTCTCCTTCTGGTGGCGAGACGGCTCACCAAGTTGTTCTGGTTTTCTAGAATTGCGCAAAACATAGTACAATGTCATGTCTAATGCACCCGAATGTTGATACTTAATTGCAACAGTCTGGTTATTAGCAAATGCACCAACCTGTGTATTCAGTCTGAGATTCAGCGTTCCAGGCTTCAATGATCAATGAAAAAGTTCCCTATAATACAATATATATTATTATACACTGAGACGTCAATATTGTTGCAATGACGTGCAAATATAAGGCTATTTGTATTTACCGGCCACTTGAAATGGAAAGGCACTCTAATAGGTGCGCTGCTGGATATGGACGTATGGTCGGCTCTGATGACGTTGGTGTGTCCGGTACCAAAAGTGCACGGTGGCTCTGCGGAGATCACATCTTCGGGGTGTTTCAGGCAAATTCTAAAGAAAATGTGACAGTCCCTGTGTTTTCTGCAGATCCGGTGCGCCGTGTGGAAAGAGTGGATCTTGAGTTCAAACACTCCAGAAGACACGACCTGTGAAGATAGCAAGTGCATCAGCATCACATCATAAGTTAAGAGGCAACGTGCGAATAAATATTACATTTATTACTAGTTTTGCCAAGCGTTCTACTTACAGCATCTAGAAAGGCCAGAGCCAAGAGGTATCTTAGGTAAAAGTGAGCCATTTCTTCAGAGGATGAGTCAAGTTAAATAGAAGTCCGCATCCGTTGAGATCAGTAAAATCCCCAAAGAATACGTTAAACGACAGGTCTTCAAAACTTTTCAAAAGCACTTCATCACTGTAAACTGTAAAATCCTCGTGGTTTCCCCTTGTATTCTCCTCTTCTTCGTTTCCTCGCTCCCTTCCTAACGGCACTTGTCTTGTTTGCGTTTGCTGCGTAAAGACGCGGAGAGGTTTTTATACCCCTGATGCAGCGTCACTGGCACGAGGCGGGGCGCGGGGGGGACCACAGGGGAGCAGGCTGCTGACACATGGGGCCTTGCCTGGAGGTTTGCAGCCCACACTACATCTGGACCCGAGCCACATTGGAATATGTATTAGAAGCTGGCGCGAGGCTGATATGTTTAACCTTATCGCATGAATTTTAAACATCCAGAAAATGTGCTGATGGAGGATGGTGTAGGCTATAAGTTGGCAAAGCTTTCAAAATTTGGACAAAGGTCATAGTTGGGTTAGTTATAGTTATAGATGTGTACAATTGAGTAAATCATTTACAGGGGCCAGAATTAGGCCTAGTCTTAATAGCCTATATACTTTGTTTAACTATTCAAAAGTTAGACGTATAACCAGTATTTAAGCGCAACAAATTGGATGGGCCTACTAAAGAATGTGATGGACTCCAACATTTTTTTTTTTAACCGTAAACTTTATTCTGGATTCCTGAACTTATTTTTCACTTTAGGGGAGGGCAGTATTTTGAACAAAAGTAAGGAAGCAGTGAAGAATAGCATATAGCTTTTATTTCTTTGCATGCTGCCTTCTAATTGCCCTGACGCGTGTGGAGTGAATGCTTGGGGGCAGGTCCGCAGTAAAACTCTTCATTGTGCGTGCGCCTTCGGTTGTGGTCCATAGTTGTGTGTGTGTGTGTGTGTGTGTGTGTGTGTGTGAGTGGTGGATGAGGGGGGTCTCGGAGAGTTCGGACTATCAGGTTGCCTTTGTTTGGGCCTTATCCGAACAGCTGTATGGTAATCAACGGCACATGGTCGGCTCCCAACCCCGCCATTGTCTCCTCGAGGCGTTCACCACCCCAGCACGCACACGCACACACACACCGCTAAGCCCTGAAGTACCAGTATTGATTTAGAAGGAACACCTGTCACTGGCATGGAGATAAAGCAAAGTACATAAGTGTTGTTTAGACGGGGAGTCAAAACTGGTCGGTAAAAGCACTGGATTTATGTTGCAATGGTAAACATACAAACATAGGCTATTCAATTTTCATATTAATCGCATATTACGCTTTTGTCATTTTAATTATCGCCTCGTGTTTTTGGCCAAACATAGACCTTTATGCACACACTTTGGAACTCCAAGGTCCAATAACTTTGACTAAAACTTGAAACACAGAGAAACTGAAGACACGTGTTTCTAAAGATCTCCCAGACTGCAGCCTCATCATGTCTAGAGTTGTTGGCAAATATTCCAGTGCCAAAGCATGTCTGATGGTGTGGAAATGGTCCATGTAGGCGTGGTGTTGGGGGGGGGACCATTCACATTAAAATGAGGGACAGGACGCGTGCCTGAAGTGGTGGCCATGCATATCCTGGCACACTTCTTCAACCAAGAACAAAAGAATCGCCCAAAGTAAACAGCAGCAGCACGAACAGCAGGCAGCATAAAGTTGTATTGCACTTATTCATGTTAACTCTTAAGCTTTATTGCCCAACCCTTAAGTGCATACCAGTGTGCAGCAAATAACTCTAGTAAAATCTGTTGTGGTTGCCTGTGGCTGAAGGGTTTTGTGTAATAATAGGATGTTTAAGATAACTGAGGTTTTTGCTTCATTCCAATGCTAAAACATGAATAGAAGAGCTTCCGAAGACATCCTGTTGCAATGTTATGGTTTTATTTGTTGGAATACCAGTGGCTGATCATCAATGAAATTTAGGCATATTTGACTTTAGTTGTTTTAAAGTTTGTTAATTATATCCCCAAATATCCCCAACTTATTGTGACTTGATGCAACTCAACAACAATTGTTTATGTTGGCAGCAAATACTCAATAACACTAATCATACGAGACCTGTATATATTGTCATTTGGGGTACTAGAAGACACTATCATCATATTGCACAGCTCATTTTAAACTGAACATGGCTGAGGAGTGCCTCACAAAGGCTTTTATACTGGTATTAAAAGAAGTTCATTGTGAAGTCAGTGGCTGCAGGGTGCCCAAATCCTGTGGCTAAAAAACAAGCCAGAACCATTATTCCTCCACCGCTGTGTCCTGACAATGGGCATGGGGTATTTTAAAGGATGGCCATGTTTGCTCCAAATAACTAGAGGCATTCAAGTTAAACAAGACCACTTCCCATCTGTCCATTGGCAGTTTGTATAAGTTTGTGCCTCTAAAAATTGCTGTAACATCAAACACTCTCTGGTCTGACTTTCCTGAGTAACTCACTGTTTGACCTTGGGCTAAACACATTTGATAATTTGTCTATATCCTTTCATCCTTTTAAATGTAGAAAAATCTGAATATGTTTATGTTTACAAATATTCAGTAATTTATATGATATATCTTATTTTTTCTGGTTCAACACATAAAAGTGCTATACCTGTAAAGTGCTTTTATGAAGGTGTGGACCTGCTGAGGATCAGTTTGCTGTAGCTTTGTAAATAATGAGCAGCAGCTTATATCTAAATCCTGGTAATTTAATGAGTTTATAGTTCAGTCCGAAAAGGAGACCTACTTCTCTACATTTCTCTGAATGCACATATTGATGTTTTTGACATGAATGTGTTATATCAGGCAGACTGGCTTATAATTGAAACCAACATTGCATTTTTATTTTTGTAATAGGTCAAATATTCATATTCATGATTTTTTTGCACTGAAAAAGCCATTAAAAGAGAAAGGGTGAGTATTTTCTTTTATGTTTTGTTTACAAAGGCTGATGTTTGTGGCTTGGTTCTGGTTTTAAAAATCATCCACCTTTTGAAATTTTGACACTGATAAATAATATCATACTGTACATAGGCTACTGTAAAATTATCAGCGAAATGCCCCATACTTCTGCATCAAATGCTATGGCACATATGGCCATCTTAATCGGAGATTGTGTGATTTGTAAATGTTTTTATGTTGTTAACGAGCAAGTAAGACGCCCAGCCCCACAAAATATGAGAAATACTGTATGTGCACATTACAGGCTGTCAAATATACCTGACTTTCCAATTTCAATTCAATATGGCCGACTTCCTGTTTGTTGCAGGGTGGGGCCTTAATAATACGTATTTGGTTGGGCACAATTTGAATAATTAATCATTTGCATATGTCTATTAAAGATATACTAGCTGGGATCACTGTGCCAAAATTCATTATGTATATACAGTATATGCTTTATTTGACAGGGCAGTAGATCAACAGGAAACCAGGGAGAAGAGTGGGGAGTGACATTTGGCAAACTGTCATGAGCCATATTCAAACTTACGACGTTAGTACAGTGGCTGCACACTCTACTGACTGAGCTAAACTGTGGCCCAAAATTCATGAAATTTTGTTTATGTTCATAAGGATTTATGTCTCAATTAAAGTGCTGCAGGGCATAAATTATTATTATTTATCCGGCTGTTTTAAAGTCAATTAGTCATTATACTGTGTCCACTACAGTCTGCACTAAGTAGTATGCACCATCAAACTGTAAAAGATAGGTATAATGTTGTGTTACCATTTCCATGTGTAACTTGATGGTATAAATAAACGCACATGAAATGATTAGATTTGCTATCTTAACTTTGTTTAATGTACTTTTTAATCATCGTAGCTGCTAAATAAATATAATTTGTAATTTAATGTAATATCTGTACTTGCAGGTACAAAGCTGTTTATTTTTAAGGTAATGTAATTCTAACCTTAAACTGGTTAAAATGAGTTTCCCGCGACATTAGCACCTCGGTTAGTCCACTAATTGCTTTTTGTGAATGCATCTAATCAATATGTAAAACCAGTGGCCCTATTGTTTCATTGTAAACGCAATTACTGGGCTCATCTTTCTTTTCTTTATGTTGCTGTCAGTGGTTTATTATTTATGCACAAACATGTTACCTTAGAATTAAATTATCAGACCCTGCAGAACTAGTAAAAAAAACTTAATTGACTTTCTGCTGCAGTCAGAGCATTGTCCTCTGTGACAACTGAATGTCCTGTATGTCTATGTTAAAAATTGAATAAAATTAATAAAATGTTCTTCCTGTTGGCATTTGAGGAAAGGTAATCACTGAAAGGCTTGGCTAGGTCTTGAAAAGCTATTTTTGATTGCACAGTTTTAAAGCTATTGCGTTTCTTTCTAATAGTTCATATCCATAGCACGTCATAATATATCATTGTGCCCGCCTAAATTAAATACAATCAATGTTGTGTTTTCCACCTATTAGTTCTCATAAATAAAAAAAATATGAACTTTAAAAGCATCCCACATCCACTTGAGACTAATGACTAATGTTGTAGATTGTATCCAATTGTGGTTAGTCTTTTATTTTGCTATTTGCTCACTTCACATATACAGCATTTCATTTCTGCTCTCTTGGCACTCACTAAACCCTTCCGCTGGATAATAAATATTACATTTTGTTTATTAAGCTTGCATGATTTAAATATTTCCAAATGTTTCTTTAATATCCTTTTGATTCACAATCTTCAATATGCAGCAATCATAATATAGGCCAGGTAGTTATACTGTTCTGGTGGCGCACTGTTTTGGTTTATGTAAAGTTGTAAAGTTATTCAAATGTCAACCTATTTTTTAGTCCAAATCTAACCTCTTCTAAGCACATCGTGTGATTTGGATGTTATAAGAAATGATTTTGC
The DNA here is from genome assembly GCA_036025885.1 of Hypseleotris bucephala. Lineage (NCBI taxonomy): Eukaryota > Metazoa > Chordata > Actinopteri > Gobiiformes > Eleotridae > Hypseleotris > Hypseleotris bucephala. The sequence continues at coordinate 4,317 of JAVQKG010407561.1, read as the reverse complement.
TTTTAACAATAATATCATTCATTTTGAAATACAGTCCTTTTTCACTTGAGTAGCTTCATACTACATTATTTCAGTCACTTGACACTTGCCTCTATAACAGCATTCCATGTACACACCTCATTCATCATTTTGTATGCTTCAGAGGGACTGGGGAATATTGATGTATGCGAGTATCCCTCTTCAGTACCTGCCACCTCCTCCCTGTGCGGAGCAGGAGGTTTGGCTTTGTGTCCCCAGAGCAGATGGACAGTGCACCCTTGGCTGCTGTAATACTCTTAGGGGTGTGACCGCGGGCCATGGGAACCGCACTGGAGTCATGTCATCCCCCCTCTGGACCACCTCCCATTAGGGCAAGTGGCCAGCATCTGTGTCCTGTGTGCAGCTTGGTGATCCTTCTCCCTTAGGACCGGTGGAGGAGGGAGGATGGAGAGGTAGCAGTGGTGGTGGGGTATCTAGGCCTCAGGGGAGCTCAGGGGGCCTGCTGTCTGAACGTGGGACAATGAGCGTCTGGTGGGTCGCGCTGCTCTGTTAATGTGTGTTGTCACTATGCAGGCTCGTTTTTATGCATGTCATTTAGCTGATTGGCTGATCTCATTAAGGTGCTGAATAAGGAAGCAATATTAAGCAAATTTATGGGCTGAATCAAAGAATCAAATGGGAGACTGGAGAGTCTGGGGTATTATTAGGCAAATTGCTGACTAACATTCATTTTGGCAGAATTACGGCAGTGTACTTTCCTTTGTATTTGCCTTTGTGGCCTGTGGTCATATCTGTATTTACTTTTATCACCATTTTAAAATACTTAAAATTAAAATTACATTAAAACTAAATTAACTATTTTGTGGGATACTTCTCATCATTTGGCTGACAAATGTAACTCGAACAGTGGTACACACAGGCTCTATCTTGTGGTCTCTGTGATTCTTTAAGATGCAATTAACAATAGTTTTAAGCTAATTCTGTCCTAATTTAGATTTTTTTATTTAGATTAGTGAAAGTAGGCTACAGAAAACGAACATTGTAAATAGAACAGATCATATACTGTTTATTGTGGATTAATTCCTTTAAGTGAGCTATTACTAAAAAAATGATTTGATCAAAGTAATTATATAACAAAGTGTAATTATTTGTTTTACACAAAAACTCAAAAGCAGACGATGTATTATAATTATACATCTTCTACATTATTTTAATTACTGATAGTAGGGTTGTTGTTAAAGCTACTGTGTTCCTGTAGTGTGATGTACAGAGGGACAAGTCAAGGAGTGTTTTATTGGCTTTAAGTCCTTGTAGAAGAGCTCTGTAAAACAAAAGGCACTAAAGCCACCACTGCCTCCCACTGTGAACAGCAGGAAGACATTTGTATAACATGAACCCATCGAGAATTGTGATAATTGTCTATAGGTAGCATCTTTCTCAATATAACCAGAATTATGTATTTACAAAACCTACTCAATATACAGCGTTAATTCACTGGGTGCATATTTGATAGTGTGCATCAAACCATTAAGGGAATGTCATCATCTTATTATTAATTAATTCATGTTAAAATTGCTCTATTAAAGAAATTAGTCAAATGGATAAAAGCTGTTTCTTGATTAGATAGCTGTTCTCAATGTTTCAGTGGACGATTTCATTTTTGATGCCAGGATTCTTGGCAATGTTTGAATAATTTTTAAAGTATTGTTGAATCTTCCTTAATCTACATGTATTTGTGTTAATCTACATGTATTTGTGGCAAATTATGCACATTTTCTTATTTTTTTCCTTTAGAGCTGTGTGTTCTTAAACACAAGGCCAAGGCCCAAAATGGGGTCACCAGAGAGTTTGGGTCAGAAAGATGTTTGTTTAAAGTCTAAAAGCATTAAGATGAACCCATTAATGGTATCCATATGCACTGGATACTAAGACATTAAAGGTGGAAGAGCAGCGGTTCTGCCACCAAGCAATGAGGTTGTGGGTTCAATCTAAACTCTGGAGTCTGCATGCCTTCCCCCAGGTACTGTGAATTCTCTCTCATTACTTAAATTGACTATGCACTACCTGATTTTCTGACCGTAAAAATTCTGAACAAAATGTTGAGTTTTAATTTTAAACTCCCCTTTCTCAATTCCTCTCCTTCACAACCCTCTATCACAGTCTTACACAAATGTAAGTATGAAGTATGTACACCAGGATGAATGAGAATAATGTAACAGAGATCTGGAGTTGGCTTTAATTCTCTAAAATAAAAAGACTGTGTATAAGCTGTGAATTTTGAAATAAAACAATAGCCCCTTCACATTATTCCAAATAGATTCTAGTTCTGGATAGATAAAGAATGTATCAACCAATACTCCTGTCTTATGAAAGCGTGTGATTGGTTAAACAGTTTCTTCCCTTGCTCTAAAACAAAACCCTTATAATACAGCCCACAGGTGACCGCAAACTCTACATATAACCCTATAACCCCAACCCTATACTAAATATAAGAATAACCAAATAATTACGTAATATACTTTCAACAATAAATTAATGGCTGCCAGTGGCTCAGCAATACCTTTTTAGAAACACAAAAATGTCCAAAATGAAAAAAACATATTATTGGGTAATGGTAAATGGGTAGTTTGCTTTTAAAGACAAGAATTTGTCAATACTGAGCTTAAAACAACATCAAAGTTATGTTAATTACTAAAACTATTGATCCAAATACATGAACGAGTAGGTAACCACCGCCAACACCTGGAGCTATCATCTTCACAACAAACTGTATCCAACTCTCATTTCACTGCAAACTACTCAAACTGGCTTTCAACACAATCTCATTACTTATTATTGTCTATAGAGCTGCACCATATGGAACAAACAAACGTATGTGTGAGCCACTGTCCACTTCTTCAATCCTTCGTCCAGTGAGTTAAATCAAAGTGATTTGTGTGGTTTAAGGGCAGATGTATAATTACTGCATTGTGACCGCACAAAGGGAGCCCAGATAATGGTTGAATCCTGGCCCAAGCCGAGAGGGCAGCCTTCCTCCGGCCCTGTACCTTTCTAAACTTTGGGTGGTGTTGCTGCTGGGACGGCCCTGGTGGCAGATGGGACATGAAAGAGGAGCGAAGGGGGGGAGCGAGGGAATGAAAACAGGTGGGGGTAAAAACTGAAGAAAAGGAAAGGCCACAGGGGTCAACTACAGCATTCAAAAAGGGGGAGGAGACTACATACGGCCACATAAGGAGCGATCGATACTCAAAGTTTAGCTGTTTTCAACGTGCCGCCTCAAATCAATGTCTCTCCTCAGCAGATGTCAGGCAAAGAGAAAAACGGCCAAAGGATATGGTGACATATAGATACAAGTATTGATATGGACAAAGAAATATATCACAGTTGACAGTTCATTTCCTTAAAACTTTCTGATTTTTACTGGCAACAGCTTGTAGTTTTAATCTCCTTTTGTTTCTTTTATTTGTGTTTCTGAAATATTTTTAAGTCAATTGTGGCATTGAAGGTTTGCTAATAATTTTACAATGCCAGATAACCCATCAAAACAAATCATTGGTTCTTTTACGAGGCCCTATGTTGCAATGTTGCAACAAACCAAAAACAACATATAGAAACTTCAGGTGCCACTGCCAAAACAATGCATGAGCTTAATTTGTCAATGTTATTATAGAGAACTGGGGTGGTAATAGAAGCTTATTTTAGGTAACAAAATGTTTTTATAGATCTGTGCTTTTTAAGTGGAAAACCAAATGAATATGTTTAGTTGCTGATCTCACAATTCCATCTGACAATGGGTTCCATTTACTGTACATAGCGAAACTTATATTATAATGTTAATGTATTAATTAAGGACTTTTGTGGTTTTCAGAATCAGAAGTGTATTTTTGTAGCGATTAAGTTACATGTCTAATTTATTTTGTGTGGGACAAGCAACATACAGTATGCTATATTTATTGGTTCAAGTTTTTTAAAACATATTTTAAAGGTTTATTTTAAAACTGCAAAGGATTTCTCAAAGCTTAGCAAAAATTCCTTTGTTTTCTGTTGCATAATAATAATAAAAATGCTTAGGATGTAAATGGCACTGATTTGGTGGAATGGCCTTCAAATAAGTCTGGCCTCCCTGGGTCAGATAAATTACTCACGGTTTATCATGTGTTAAACTACTTTAAAGTTTTTCTCTGTAAAGCACTTTGAATTACTATTAATTTGCCAAAAATAAACTTGCTTACTTACTTGAAGACAATTTGTTTCAACATTTTTTTTGCCATTGTGGGTAATAAAAAATAGCTGTTATGGAAAAATGTGTTAAGCATTAATGTTATTTATATGGATTTA
>JAVQKG010407520.1:0-11727 GCA_036025885.1 Hypseleotris bucephala | reverse complement strand
ATGGAGAACAGAAGATTATTTATAACTAATTCACTTTTTTAAATCTACAACCATTCACCAAAAATATGAATGCAGCTGCTACAGAGTTGATCTAATGTGAAAGATGACCCTCTTAAACTCTGGCCTCATTTCGAGTTTAAATCCAATAATTCTGGGTTTAGGGGAAATGTGCTCTAATACTTTCATAACGTACTGTATGAGATGTGGAATTATCATTTTTGTACAGATATCATAAATTTATGTAGCTTTTCTCATTATTTATAACATCCACTAGAGTCTTGCTGCTGGCATATAACTTTTATCATAAAGCTTAATACCCAGATCATTCATTTGATGGTATGCAGAATGAGAAGAGAGCCAGCAGGACACCTAAAGGGAAATTAGATTTTTGACTAATCACATTATTAGCTCATACTGTGAAATAATGAGATGTTTACATGCTTTTTTATTTGCACAGAACTTTATATTTCATTCCAAACAGCAAGCCCTGAGCCTTAAACAAGAAACACTAAGCTGGCATTATATAAATCATATTCTCCAAGAGAATAGGGCTTTATTCTCTCTGGATGGCTGAACTGATTTATGAGGACTATAGCTGAAAACAACTGCACTTCAGGAAGAAGGTTTAGGCAACTGGAACATGTCTGACATCTAGTGACTACTACAGAAACTACACATTCAAACATAAAGTGCAATCACAATATGTGCAACCAAAGGTATATGTGAATACCCAGACTTTATCTATTGTCTCAATATTTTACTTGCATCTTACAAAATAAGCTTCTCTTTGTTGTTAGGATTGTCCATGCTTTCCAAAAGGCTATCATCTTTATCTGGAATTGAGAACAGAAAGTTATAATTCAATTGTAATATTTGACCGCGTGTTTCATTTTTATGGTTTCTTTTCAACATTTTCCCTCTGTAAAACTCACCAAAGATGACAAGGTTGCTGGAACACCTGGCCTCTCCCAGGGGATTTTCAAGCACAAGTGTATATTCTCCCTCATCTATAGCTCCACAGGTAGGGATGACAAGGGTGCATACTCCATTGGCTGTGCTCTGCCAAAACCTTGTGCAGTTAGAGATTTTAGCTTCTCCCTTATACCAACAGGCCTGCTCAAAGAAAAGACAAGAAATGTTACCTATTAGGCCACTACTTCCAAACCTTATCAAAAACAGACATAAAGTTGCAAACATTTATTTTGATTTATGAACTATTATTACACCAGTGACCTAATATAACAATACTGCAACTGTTGTGTTTATGTTATTTTAAAAAAAAAGTACTGTATATACCTGTGGAGTGGGCATGCCTTGATAGGCGCAGCTCATGGTACAGTCGTTTCCTCTGCGAACAGCATGGTCCTTCAGCGGGAGCAGGAAACTTGGCCTCACTTGGCGAGACTTTGCAGTATATTCCTTTAAACGGAATCCACTGATGCTCTCTAAAAAGGTTAAACATGTATAATAGAATGAAATCAGATACATTAATAATAATTACAAAAAAGACATAGCAAACATACTAAGGATAAAAAATGACAAACTTTGATGAATTCTGCTCCCATTACTGAAGATATCTATCTATATCTAAAATGAGAAACTACTAAATTCAGTTACAACCACATATAGATTTTGGACATTACTATACCTCTCTCTTTGGGGATAAAGTAAGGCTCTTTTGAATCCAAGGGGTCACTATCTCCAATAAAGTTGTTTGCCAGCACCCTAAAGAAGTACTTTCTCCCTGGCAGTAGCCCTGTGACCGTGTACTTTCTGCTGAAGACTCTCTCTGCCACTGTGAACCAGGAGGTGGTGCTGGTGTCTCTCTTGAGGATGACATAGTGCGCCCCCTCTTCATCATCAGCCAGGTCGGGTGTGTGCTCCCACTGCAGGGTCACTGTGCCGGGCACCTCCTCCACCAAACACAGGTGCTTAGGGGGCCGAGGGAAGTCTGACAAAGAGAATTCAAGAAGCCATAAGCCATATAGGAAATACTAAATAATAAATTATGAGGATATGATAAAAAAACATAAACAACTTTGATCAGTATGAGTTGAAGTGGACTGTCTCATGTTTATATTAGACCTGGTTTAGTCCTGGTTTAGAGGTGTTTATTTCTACTAAGGTAGATCTGTCTAAGGTTTGGATAATTGTTAGTCCTGATTTTGATTTAGTTTAGTCCTTGTTTAGACCCGTATGGTTTAGTCCTGTTCAGTTCGAGTTTAGACCTTGTTTTGAGCTGATTAGTCCTGGTTTAGTCCTTTTTTAGTTATGGTTTTATTCATGGTTTAGACTTAGATTTAGTTCTGGTTCAGACCTAGTTTGGTTCTGATTAAGACCTGATTTATTTTCTGCTTTAGATTTAGTTTAGACCTTAGCCATAGCCTAGACTTTGCTTAGTATAGATAGACTGTGGCTTTGTTCATTAATAAGGTAGCTTTACCCTATGCAATAGTCACTGATAAAACTCTACGGTCTGTACCTTTGTAGCCTTATGCTGTATATGGCCCTACACAGTTGCACTTGACAAGGTAAAGAAAAATGAATAAATCATTATGCCAAATATAGCCCTTGCCTGTGACCTTGACATTGACATCGTAGTGGGCCTCTCCAAACTCATTCTTCAGGTGAACTCGGTACATGCCAGAGTCAGCCCGTTCAGAGGAGGAGATGAGGAACTGGGAGTGAGTGTTCCCCTTGATAATGGCTTCTCGTCCAGTGGTGGTGACCCCATCCTTGAACCAAGTGACCACTGGGGGAGGAGAAGCCTGGATATCCAAAAATCAATGGTTAAAAAGTAAGTTTACAATCCCATTTCACTGTGTATGTGTGCTAAAAGTTTCCTACAAAAAAGCTGAGGCGAAGGCAGAGTGCTGTTCCTGCTCTCACTACCACCTGGCTTTTCAGCTTCCCCTCAAGGTCAAATCTGGGTGTCACTGTGAAGGAAGCAATAAAAAAACAATAAATAAAAAATAGGAAAGGAAACTGAAAAAAAAATATTGTGGTATTACCAGGAGGAGGCATAGCTAGCACTCCTTTCGATAACTCTACAGACTCCCCAAGCCCTCCTTCATTGACAGCCCGGATGCGAAAATAATACTTCATTCGCTCCTGTAGTCCTGGCACAGTGAAGCTCGTACCAGCTATGGGGACCTTAGTGGCTTTGGCCCAGTCTTTTGAAGTTTCAAGCCGAACTTCTAAGATGTAGCCCAAAGGCTCATCTCCTTTCTCCGGAGGGGTCCACCTCAGGGAAATGGAAGAGTTGGTAGAATCAGAAACAAATAGGTTCCTAACAAGCCCAGGAGCTCCTAAAAAGACAGGAATATACAGGGGCGATTGAAATGCAATTTTTCCAAAATGATTAAAGCTGCTGGATATTTTGACTTCATATTTGAACAAAAATAACAACAAAGTCAATAGTACAAGATGCATGATGTACACTACAGGTGCACTCTGATTGGTTGAAACATGAACAAGAATTTACAGGAACAGGAATAACGTGAGGTGACAAAAGCAAATTTTATTTTTCAGTTAAAGAAAAAAAGCCAACTTCAGACTGCTGCTCATTATTCTGATACTTCCTGGTTTGTGTGAGACCATGACAGAGGGTTGAAAAGGAGAGGAACTTTCAAACAACAACATTTTTCCTGCATAAAAACAACAAATTGAGCAAACATAGTTCCTTTTTGGTGGATCTGGATGCAGATTTTTACAGCATTTTACAGCATTGCCTCTAGTTAGGAACTATCTTCAACTGGTTTGCTGTAACTAATGTAATTTCAAAATTATTAAGTCTGTCTGGGATTATCAAGAAGTGACAGAAAGATGAGAACAGCCTACAGCAACTAATACAATGGAGGGAAGAAGCTAACTTTACTTGAAAAATGAGTACAAGTAGACTTTTCAAAGTGTGATTTAGTTTCTTCTGAACATTTATTTTACACTTTACTACATAAATAGCAAACAAAACAGCCAACAACATGTCTTTAAATCTGCCTAAACTGTTTCATAGTGCTATATATTTTGGTATGTTACAATATATAGAGATATAAAATATGGTTTGGCTGTAAGGGGAAAGAATATGAAGGACTCACGTATTGGGTCTTTGGCTTGGACTGAATTTGAGATTGTGCTGGGACTGCCTGCTCCAGCTCTGTTTACACTTGTGACTCTGAACTCATACTCCACTCCTTCCACCAGGCCGTCCACTGTGAATTTAGTATCTGGAAGCAATATCACAGACTTAATAAAACTATTCCACCAAGAACGTCGACTGCAAATTCAAAAAGTCACATGAGATGATGAGTCATGGGTGTCTCATATGCAAAAAAGTTGAAGGCAAAAACTTCTCACAATGTCAGTGTCAGTCAGTGTGAATATGCCTATAATTAACTAACCTGTAATGAGATCTTTATTAAGCTGCAGCCACATGTTTCCACCTTTTTTCCTTCTTTCCACGATGTAGCCCAAAACTGGTGCCCCTCCGTCGTCTCCCGGTGGTGTCCAGCACACTGTCATGTTTTCTTTTGTTACATCAGACACTTGGGGCTGGGAGACTACACTTGGGGGTTCTGGGTAAAATAGACAATGTAATTATGACAATGGTGATAGAGGTGCTCAATAGCTTGTTACAGGTAGTGAATGTAGTATTTAGGGTAACATTTACTTGGGTAGAAAGTAATACTAATTTTGTCCATTTAAATGACACTTTCTCAAAGTGAGTCAATTTTTAATTTGACAGTGGTAAGCTGGTGGGCTGTGCAATCATACAGGCAAGCCATAGACACAACAGTGGTAAAAACTGGTTTAAGAAGAATGGAAACACCTTATAATAGGAGGTTTAGATTATGGTTAAAAAGTGTGATTATAAGTTTTAATAACATTGAAATATACTGAAAATTTGGTATTTTCTTCAATTGTGTATTGTACTCACTTAAATTACTAGAGTTTCTAGTTCTCATGTATAAATAGTTTTTACCTACTGGTTCCCCGGCTCGTACATCTTCTGTCTCAAGTGGCTCACTCATTCCTTCTTCATTCACGGCTCTTATACGATACTGATAGGCCTCTCCCTCGTCCACTTTATCATCAGTAAAGATGGTGGTGCTGCTGTTCACCTCTCCCACTTTGTCCCATGATTTTTTACCTGCCAGCCGCCTCTCAATAACAAAGCTTGTCACCTGCTTGCCCCCATTGTCCCGGGGAGCCTTCCACTTCATCTTAATGCATTTTCTGGACATCTCAAGGAACTCGACTTTTCCTTGAGGAGGCTTAGGGCGATCTAAAACAAAGATAAAGTATCACTTAATTTTGGAAAAGTCAATTTTAAAAGATAGAGAATAACCTACCGATCACATTGAAGTGAAGGTTGGCAACAGCAGTGCCACAGTCACTCTTTAGACGTAGTGTCATAGCCCCACTGTCCTCTCTCACACATCTAATGAAATAAATATAAAATGAAAAATATGTAAATTGAAAGTAGGGTTGGCGATATGGTAAAAGTATAATCTAACATGTTTTAAAAAGCCAATGATTTCAATTTGATCAGAATTTTAGTTGACTTTGAACTAATGCTTCAGGTGGGATCTTTTTGTAGCTCACCCACCTGCTGAATACAAGTGATGTACCGTCAGCGGATCTCTCTATCTTAGTCCTCTCATCCTCCATGACCTCAACACCATCCTTGTACCAAGTGACCTTTGGAAGAGGTTTGCCCCTAAATGGGATTTTAATAGTGGCTGTATGACCTGCCTTCACTGTAACAGGCTCTGCTGCCAACTTGTCCAATACAGATGAATAGATTTCAGGAGGATCTGTGATGGAATAACAGGGGTAAGTTTGAACTAAAATAATTTGAATAGTTTACATGTACTTTTGAATGTGGATCACTTGCCTGCAATGGTGAGCACAGCCTCACTCTCTGCTCCTTTTGCTCTAAACGTGTACTTTCCTTGTTGTGCGTCAGTCACACTAGAGAATACAAGCTTGTGAACAGCTCCTTGTTTCACTACCTGAACCCCACTGAGGTCTGAAATCTAAAATAAACATAACAGAGTTGCTTTGTTTAGGTAGAAATGTTGGCAGGGTGGATTTGTTGATATATTTTCTCTTCTGACAATTTTGTGACAACAATGTATAAATACTACACTGTTGATTTACTGAAAGACTTAAATGGTAATAGTAATAATAATGGATGCCACTTACTGTACATAGTGCTTTTCTAGATATCCAAAGTTCCCAGTTCATAATCACACTGGTGGTGTTAAGCAACTTTTTTGTATCCACCACTGCCCTGAGGCACACTGACAGAATCGTGGCTACAAGTCTGCTCCTCTGACCAGCACTGAACACCAATCACACAACTATATTTATTCCTAGGCAAAGTGTCTTGCCCAAGGACACAACAACAATATGCCACATGGGATTTAAACCCACACCACACTTACCTACTGCCCCCCCAAATGGTAATCTCTGTCATACATACAAGTTGCCCCCCCCCCCCCCCCCCAAACCCTAATTGAACATATCAAAGCAAATGTTTTTTCCATACCTCTACTCCATCTTTCAACCAAACTCCATCCACTTTTTCATCATCTAGAACAACACACAGCTCTGTTGATGACCCTGTCGGACACTGGGCATCGGACATACCACTCTTCACTGTGGCGAAACGTTCTGGAGGCAGGGGAGAGAAAAGTTAGCCAGTAATTACATCAATCATTCAAAAGCACCACATTTCCTTACCATTTACAGTGAAATTGGCAGAGGAGACGTACTCATGTGTGTCATTGTCCTGGGTGCACACAATAGCGTATTCTCCAGCATCAGTCAGCACACAGTCCTCTATAATAACCTCTGCTCTCTTCCTCTCCTGCAGGAAAATATAGCGGCAACTTGCAGTAATATCACTTCCATCCTTCAGCCAGCGAACGTGGACATCTTTGGAGCTCATCTCACACTCCAGATGGGCCTTTCCCCTCTCCTGCACCCGAGCATTCTTCAGATGGCTGCTAAACGTGATAGGAATACCTTAAAACAAAATCGATTGAATTACTGTCAGCTTCGCTCATTCAAATACAGTGCAGAGGATTTAGGCAGTTTTCCAGAGAGGACTTTATACATTCAAAATGCTAAATTAAGTGCTGCTGTAACCAAATTTTACCTTCAAAATGTCCACTAGTATACAGGTTTGAAGAAAAGGCATGTTCTTTACACTATTGCAGATTATTTAGACAGTTTTGAAGACTGGATGTTAGGTAACTATGCAATTTGTTGATATTCATTAGTTTACAAAATGCTAAATTCAGTCCTGCAGTAACCACAATTTCCCTTCAAAATATCCACACGTATACAAGTTATAGTTATAGACAGCTCACAACTCTTGTTTCTACATTTCATAAAACTTACAATTCAATGCTGTACATTTTTGAACATTTTGTAAGCTCATTTTAACTACAACGTGAACTGAGATTAGAAGAATATAATAATTTTGCATCTGGGGTTATTTTTGTTATGCTTGGTCCTTATCAGAGTTAGGAAACAAGCAAACTTCACCCATAATGCAGTACTCATGAATAAGTCTAATTAGCACACCCTCAATTACTGTGCCACTGTTGCCTCAACCCCAGAGGACAGCCACATGTCCTTGTGAAGATATTTACATGCCCGAGCCTGCACCTTGGGCGAGTAAGCATCTTGTTAGACAGGACTGCAATAAATTAGCTTTTTGTGTGGTGGGATTTGGCTGGATTACTTTCAACTCAGCACAACAGGGGGGATTTATAATGATGGTCATATATCTTCATTTGAAAGATGGGAGTTCAGATTAGGTTATTTAGACATGAAGCAAAGGATTGTCTCACGTCGGGGGAATTGAAAACCGTGTCTTTTGAAGGTGAAAGTGAGAAAATACAAAAACTACAAGAGGCCATGGGGAAAAACTATGTGTGCTAGGATATGGAAAGCCAGGCAACAGTAGTCAGTGCATTAGCCTACGTTCAATGAATAGTGGCACAGTGGCGCTCAGGTCTCCAATGCTGATTGTGTAGTCTCCGGTGTCGCTGACTTTCACATCCTTAATCTTCAAGGTGTAGGTCAAACCATCTTCAGATAATGTCACGTCAAACTTCTCATCTCTTTTCAAATCCTTATCTTTCACCTGTAAAAGAAAAAATACACCTGGAATACGCTGCTTCCCTTTTCAATTGATGTGCACCCCCTTGAACGCTGTTGTGTGTATTGTTTCTTTGTACTTATGTGTTTGTGAGTCTTCAGATCTAAAGCCAACCTTCCATATAAGAGGCTCATCAGTCTTCTTGGAGAGCCGAACCTCAAACACAGCCGTCTGTCTCTCAGTTACTTTCTTGGGTTTAAAGTCAGAGAGAAACTTGAGAGGTTCATCTGTAGAAGAGATACATTGCATTCAAATAACCGCTAGATAACAAAAGTGACTAAAGTGATACTAAAAACTATTTTAAAAAGCAAAGGATTGGTCACAATATGCCTATTTGTCAGTATGTTTAACCTGGCAGGGTACACCCTGGACCATGGCAAGTCAGTCGCAGGGGCAACACTGAGAAACAAATAGACAAACTACCATTCTACCATTCAGTCTCACATTCATTCGGTACACTTTAGATTGACCAGTTCTCCTAACACATGCATGTCTTTCAATAGTGACACAGCCGGAGAGTGTTGGAAGGAACCCACATTGCCCATGTTCTTGTAGATACTATTGCTCCATGTAAAAGACTACAATTTAAGTTGGTTGACCAATGTGTTTGTTGGTTTCACACTATATGGCATAGACATAGAATGTAGTTCTTCTTTGGGTGTGTACAGTTGCAGATTATTGTTGTGCAGAATTTATATACAACAAAATTTGTAAATAATAAAAGTAAATAATCCAGAGCACATAAATTCATCATCCGTTTGTTTTTACAGTAGCTCTGGGATCATAGTATATTTTTCTCTAATGTTAATACCAAATGCTTCCGAGAACTCAGTGTGCCTAACCACTACATGTGAACACACAGTCTGATGAGACAGTTCACTGACTCAGTTCTGTATTTACCGATGACATGGAGCCTGGCTGTCAGCCTCTTGTCTCCAACCTGCAGAGCGTAGGTGCCCGTGTCACCGAGGCTCACACTACAAATACACAGCATGTGCTTGGTTCCCATCTGCTTCACTTCGTACTTCCCATGAGAATACTGGATCCGAAGCAGCTCTGTGCCCTAAATGGTAAATAAAATGCAGAGATGAAGATCAAAGATGTGTCTCAAAAGTGCACTCAGCACCTTCCACCCACTCACACAGATAGGCTACACTTACCAAGAACCAGTGCATTCTGATGTTGGGATCCTTCAGCTCCAGGATTGTATCAAAGACGATGTTGGTGCCAACTTTAGCTGTTACATCTTCCAGAGGCTTCAGTACACGCACCATCTTTAAGATAAATATGACATTGATTTTAGGGATGCACCGATGTGAAATTTCTTGCCTGACAGTGATGTCAATTTGGCCAATACCAAATATGACACTGATATTTTGTGAACATGTTTTAGTAAGCTATATTTCTTGAAACAAAGAAATCTTCATTGAAATAACTTTACTGCGCCTTGTCACTCACACTTTTTGAATTGGCTTTTTTCATTCTATGACTGTTTCTAAATCTAAATATTAGAAATGATCCCTTTTGAACAACAGGTTAAGATCAAGCATTTACTGTAAATAGGCTGATACCAATATTTTCCTGATTTATTTATATAAACAAACTCTTAATAACTAATAATTATGATCCTACTTCTTTAGCCATGTGATACTGAGTTGCTGTGGTTCTGTGATGTGACAGTACATTTAGTTCATTACTTTTCCTATCTGCTCTATTTGAGGCATTCTTTTATAAGATATTTCAACCTTTTCTTCTCACCTGATCCTGTGTTATGTGAACAGGCTTACTCTACGAAAAGGCCTACCTCCACCTCCACTTTCTTCTTCATCTCCTTGAGTTTCTTGAGAATTCCTCTGAAGTCCGTGAAGCCGTACTCGGCACAGATCCTCTCGTAGTCTTTCTTTTCAGTTCCAGCCAGAATCTTGAGCATTTCCTCCTCTGTAGGTGGCTTCTTCTCATCTCTCTTCTCCACTGAGCTACAAAAGGACAAAGGTCTCGGAGCAGAAAACAACTGTGCATGTAGAAGTTTAGACTTGAACAAAATCTAGTTCAGTGCAGAGTTTCCCACATATTTAGAATGAACATGGAGGTCAAGATTTTCTACTACCACTTTGCTACAGAATATATTACTTTTTAGATTAGGGTACTATATTCCTCTAAATAATTTTGTACAGTTTTGGTCAAATGGTTTGACACTTTTTAAATTATCAACTGTTTAAGAAATTAACATAACAGAAGGATAGACTATTCCATGCCTAAACAGAATAGTTAAATTTCTGTATCGGCAAAATTCTGCAGATCCTACCGTTTTTTCAGCATCTTTTTGAAGTCTAGTGCAGGATCTGAGAAACACAAGAAAGCGTCATGAGATGGGGCTGTACAACACAATCAAGGCAGTGAATTGTACGCTTACTTTCCATCACAATGAGGGAAACAGAGTAGATGGCTTCTCCGTGAATATTGGAGGCAGTGCATTTGTAAACATCACAATCTTCCATGGAGAGGTTTCTAATCTGAGGGGGAAAAGCTCACCAAATTATGGGAGGAAACAAAAAAACACAGAGGGAAATAGAAAATAGAAAAATTTGACAAACGCAGTACCCATTTTACTCAGAGTGGGGCAGTGTAATTCTGGCAATTCCCCAGTAAATATTTAGCCACAACTTAACAGTCATTCCTCACAACAGAAACAGATGGTATGGGAAGATTCATATGTCAGCGCCCACAAGTTAATTGCTTTATAATAGCTATTTAAGCTTCACTTAGGCTCCCTCGGATGGCAGAGAAAAAGCTCTAAATTTACTACAGGGTAGATATACAGTAGATTAAAGCAGCCGACAGAATAGTGTTTCTATTTTCCTCTAATGTATGGCACACTTTTAAGGGAGTTAAAAATGATACAAAACGTTGAAAAATATAATCTACGGCCTTTATTTTTTTTAAATCATAGGTTTTGTTAATTTTTGTCTGTCCATAAAATGTTGTTTAATACAGTGCCAGTTAAAACTTAATTCTGCTGTCATAGTGGTCTTACAGGTTGGTTTCACTTTAGTGTTTCTTAAAACATTGTACAGTCTATTTGAAGGTTATTATGTTGCACCTTGAGTATATGTTGATTGTTGAAGTCCTCATAGAAGCTCTTTGTCTCGTCAGATAGAGGGTTACCGCTAGCTCTTTCCCAAAGAACGATGGGCTGAGGCTTCCCTGTCACCTTGGCTCTGAATACTGCATTGCCACCTAAAATAATGTAAAAAAAAACCATTTACTCTCACTGGCCACATCTGTCAAACTTCTTGTTAATGCAAAAATATATAGATATTAGCAGAATAAAAATGGTCTGAGCCATGTCTAAAATTTAAAGATGAAGGTAAAAACTGTTGTTTGCCAGTGTTCGGAGCAGAATGGCTAAACTGTTTTGAGATTAGGAGTGGGTGATATAATAAAATTTGTTAATTTTTTATTAACGATTCAATGATCTTCCCAGATTAGCTTGATCATGGTAAGTCTATTTCAAAAATTTTTTTTTTTTTTTTGATATGTCTCCCACCCCTAAT
>JAVQKG010407456.1:0-10822 GCA_036025885.1 Hypseleotris bucephala | reverse complement strand
TTAATATGTGTGTCTGTTAGGACTATATATGTAGTAAGTGTATATATTGTGATTTTATTATTCATAAAATAGAAAAGTTTATATTCATGTTTATTGTTTAACTTTGTATATAGTGTGTCCTGTGTGTCATTGTGTAGTTTGTGTTTTGTGTAATAATGTCAGTCCTTTAGTGGTAGTTTAAGTGTCACCTCTGGGGTAAATGTTGCATGCCTGTGACTCCCTCACTCTCTGGGCCTGCCTCCTGTTCTTGCGGCCGTTCTGTGTTTGTGTGTCTCACTGTCTCTCTTTCTTTCTCTCACGGTCACTCTGTAATGTCTGGTCTGACAGACGTCCAGGTAAAAGTACAGGTAAATCTCTCCCACTCGCCTGCCTGTGGACTGCTTTTCCCCTGCTCCTTGTCCAATGTTACAGTTCCACAGTCCAAACCTTGTAACTAGATCTAATACCTCTTTTCGTCTCCTTTCTTTCCCTACTCTTTGTTGTTCTTTTCCTTTGGACTTTCATTTTCCCTCTTTTCAAATCATCTCATTAATTTATTTGAATCATTTTACTTTTATGTGTCTATATTTTCTTCTGCTTTCCATGGTTCCATTTTTCTGTATTAGGTCAGAGACAGTAACAAGGACTCTACAGGGTTTTTGTCCTTCCTGCGGAAGTGCACCAAGTATGAAGACACACAGCATGTACTGTGTAACCTGAACATAGCCATGCCACCTTGTGTCAAGGTATGACTCATATACACCTGGCAAATATCCAAATATTTGTTCTTGGACTTTCAAAATGTTTCACTTATTAGATATACTGTAGTGTAGTGTTAAACTGCCTCAATACTACAAAAGTGTGTGTAGATTTACATGCAGTTTTCTAAGAACTCTCAAATAGTTTGTTTAATAATTTAAACAATAACTTCTTGTTAGTGATGTGTATGTTAACTTTTAACAGTAATAAACAAATGAATAGTGACAACAGATTTTATTTGGACCTGTTGTGTTGTTGTAGGTGGTTGGCAGTGAGGAGCGGCGGCGCACGTTAACTCCTCTGGCTCTCAGAGAGCGCTACAGTGCCCTGAATGAACCTGGTGTGGGTGAGTGTTTGCCTGACTTACAGCCCTCTCCTTTTATATACATTATGGAGTTGGGCATTGAATGTTCTATTCCCCTACTTACCCAGAATACTCTGCTTCCCAATCTGCCCTCTATACTTCCCCTTATCTGACTTAGGTCTACGCATGGCACAAAAACTGAGCCTTGGATGCAATGCACTGCTCAAAAGTATGCCCTGGAGCTTCTCGCAGTGCAGTTAGAATATTGAATGTGCTCCAAACGTGTAGCTGTCCTTAGCCCTAAATGCTCCATGGCACTTGGCAGTTTGGATACTTTGCTTTCTAGTGTCCTGGTAGCCTGGAAACCCAATGAATGACTTGGTTGATGGTTTTGCATGGTGCTGGTGTCTCCACTGTGACTTCCAATGGCATGGCAGCAGTTATGGTAGCATATAACTGTTGCTTAGCATTGAGAATGGGCAGGAGCTCACAGTGGAGCTAGACAGAGGAGCTGGCCTGTTGGAAATAAACAGGCCAGCTCCTTATTAGCTTGGTTAAGGGAAAGGCCTTTTCTGTCTACAGAACACGGCACTGCTACGTTGCACTTGAGTCTCTTTGTAATGATTACTGAATGCTACGGGACTAGCACTGAATGAGCCCTAAATTCTAATCCCTATGCCCATAAAATTCTCTAACCTAACCCTGAAAAATACTTGATCAAAACCATGTTGTGACTCATTCAACAGACTTTTAAAAGGTAAGTTTAGTATAAATGTCAGGTAACAAAGAATTTACTTCATCTCACAATAACTGGATTGAGTAATTTAATACATATAATATACATACACATACATTAAATATAATTCTTAAACGGGTTAGTCAGCTACAGTAATTTGGCCTTGTTAGTCTTGCCTATGTGACTATTTTTGTTTTTCATTGTAGCCGCAGTAAATGCTATGGAGAGGACAGAGCTCAAAATCAACCTCATATCTGAACAGCTGGGCCTGAGCTGGGCTGGTAAGTTATATGACTACTGTTGGTGTAATCCCTTTGTTTATTTCATATATATTTACCTTCTGTACTTCACTGTCACTTCAGAGTTGGCTCGGGAGCTACAGTTTGGAGTAGATGACATCAACAGGATCCGTGTGGAAAATCCCAACTCACTACTTGACCAGAGCTCTGCCCTGCTTAATTTGTGGGCCAGCAGAGAAGGCAAAAGGGCTAAAAGTGAGTCCTACTGAGATTTTACCATGCAAAGATAGGTGTTTCATTGGCCAGAATTTCTCATTGGCTCCACCCCTGTGTCTCTGCCAAGCACAGTGCATTTTTATACCACTTTTCAAAATGTGGCTTTAGGCAGAGAACCTGGACTGGGGGGTTTAGTACCACTTTAAGATCCATAGTTGCTCGGTTAGGCACACACACACTCAAACACAAACAAACTACATTTGTTTTTTTGTTTTCCTTCAGTGGAGAGTCTGTACATAGCTCTGAAGAACATTGACCGTGCAGACATCGTGAGCTCGCTGGTGGGCCAGGCACCGACTGTAGCGCCGGCTTCATCAGAGGAAGGGGCCTGTCGCCTTGGAGACCGAGATTCAACTCTGCTCTCTCCCAGCGTCATCAATGGTACGCAATAAGTGATCACAATTAACACAGGATACCACATCAACTTTACTATGGATAAATCTTGGCTAAATTGAAACCACAAACTTTACAAAAATCTTATGAAACAAACATGAAGAGTTGCCCACTACATCACAGTGATAGCAAAATAAAAATGTATATGTACCTATTCATACCTATTTAGTTATTGCAAAGATGATTGGCTGCACCAAATCTGACTCAACTTGTAAACAATATATTGTCTATTATTATGTAGTTTATATTTTATCACTATACCAGAATGTGTGTTCACAAGTCTCTGCCATCATTAGTGTGGGTAACAGCCCTTCTGTCTCTGTTGCCCCACAAGAGATCACGGACACAAGGCCATTGCGCTTTGTGCACAAGCCCCGAGTTATTAGGCCCCCGTTTTTCAGGAGGGGTAAGTGAAAGGGACCTCTGACTGCATGGTGGTTTGCTGCTTTTGTTCTGACTCTGATGATGAATCCAAAGTGATGTTACCAAAAGCTGAGGGAAGCATAAACATAGCCTTTTGCAGCATGCACTAAGACCGTCTCACGTCTTAGACACAACCATTTTCTGTCAAACTTTTCACTCTTTGTATCAAAGCCCTGAACATGATGGTTCTTACTCTTTTTACTCCTATTTGGGTTAAGAGGACAATGTGCCCATGCAACATACAGCTACAGTTAAAGCTGTAAATTATTACTTTTTATTCAATTGTTTAGTAAAAGTGAAGACCAGTTCCCAAATATTTGGATAAAACTTGAAACTTTGGTTTCAATCATGAACAATTTGATGCTTCTTTTTTATTATAATAACAGAGTTGAATAGTAAACTGCACTAAGACAAAGACACACAGAAGCCTCACCATGTGTAAAATTAAAAAAACATTTATTAACGATAGAGTGGATTCCCGGAAACTCAATACGGTTGCTCCTGACATCAGCTACCTCTAATTGTAAAATTATATCTTTTAGCGGCGACCTCTTAGATACAAAGCCAATTAGAAGATTTGTGTAAACACTGAAGTTATTGCTGGTTGGTGTGCACCAGTTTGTACACGTGTGTGTTTGTCTGGGATGGAAACACTATTTAAAACGGTTCAAAGATAATAGTGTGCTCTGGGCCTTCATTCTTTGTCTCTATTGCTCTGGCTCTTATATTTCTTTCTGTCTTTCTATTTGCCAGAGAAAAGGACAAATGCCTGATTTTATAACAGTGTAAAAGTTGTCTTTTTCTCTGGAGATTCTCAGTCTACTTCTAAACCTTACATGTCATATCTGCTGCCCAGCCACTCGCTCCTCTTCCTCCTGCCTTCTCTCTTCCTCACAGCTCTTCCTGTCCGACCTCTGACCTCATATGACCTCATGTTGACCTCTGGGCCTCCTTCTCTCGTCATCTTAATTTCCTGCGCTCTTCCTCGTTCAGTTGAGCGGGGTCCTCTCCTCCTCTTAGTCCAGCTCTGTGTGTAGACGACACTGTGCATGAGCATGCTGCATGCTTCGCTATGACTGTATTTGTATATGTTTGCTTGTTGTGTGTATGGTTTAAAAACACAGAAGCAATATTAGCAAAAATCATTTTATATCTTTACTGTATAGTTCATTTTATTTATGGGAAATGTGTATGAGGGTGTGTTTGCTCTTTATGTGCATGGCATGCTTTCAATGTATGAATTTTTATTTCACTGTGTAAATATGTTTAATATGTTAAAAGTGCTATATTAACAAGAAGGTGTGACATTTCTTTTTTTATGTGAAATTAAAATGTGTTTTTTTTTGCTAATTTGATAAATGGTGAGCCTCTAAGCACATAATGTTTATGTATCAATGGTGTTTGACATGTTTTCAGTCTGTGGGCAAAGAAAGTTGTTTTTTATTAGATTCATCTTTCCTTACTTTACCACTAGATGGTACTGTTTGACAGTATAGTTCAATAACGCCATCTAGTGTGGTCATTTTATAACCATAGCATAATAGTCCAGTTGTAGTTCACTTTTAAGTCTCACATATTTTGCCCAGGTCTGAAGACATAGTCCTAGAACATTGTCTATACATTATCTGCTGCAGTTTGATGAAGTGACGTGTGTTGGTTTAGTATGTGTGTGTGGGTGTTACTTTGTATTGTAGACTCACTTTATGAGAGTGTCACTGCTGTACAGTGTTTCTAATAACACTAATTTTAAGTGTGTGTTTTGTGAGTGTGTTCTGTGGTGGTCAGTGTGCTGTGCTGTGTCCATGTGCCATTGCAGTGTCTGTGGACATTGTGCTTCACCATTAGCTGTGCCTTTAACACATGTGTGTTTGTGTATAAAACGCAGGAGTAAAGGAAAGACTAACCCAGATTCACCCCACTCATCACAATCTCACTCATTCTCTCCCTCGTCTCATTCTGACTCCACCCCCTGAGTCGGCCCTGTACCATCCCAGAAGCACACACACTGACTCCACAAAACTAAGGAGGTCAATTACAGTATATACTATTACAAAATTATGTATAAATAATATCAACATTTTATGGAACTCTTTAAAGGTAATCATTATGGAGAATAACATCATTGCTCATCTTGGATAATAAGTAGGACAGTATATTGCATGCACTAATTAAAATACAGGACATCAAAAGAATGTAAAGAATTCACAATCAATCAACAACTAAACCAAACAGCCGAGACAGTATGTTTAGATATGGTTCTTATTTGTTCTGATTTATGTTCTTTTCCACTTTGACTAGTTTGTATATTACCCATCAGTGACAATACAGAGTATATAATACAACAGTTATTCCTAATTGCAAGCGATAACACAAATTTAATGTTGATTTTATTATATTAACAATTAAAGAATCATTTATATTTATGTGTGCTAAAACAGAAGGTGTTCTGAATATTATTTGACTATTTCTTGCATTAGTCATTTCCGTGTATTTGTGTGAATGTGTGTCCATATACAGTTAATGGTTGAAAAAATAGCTATGGAATGACCATTACTTTGGAGCAAAACTCGGATAGTTTGTAAAATAGCTGACTTTAAAGAACCAACCACCAGTGTAGTTAAGCAGAGGTTATGTGTGTGTTTGTGTGTGTCTGAGTGTGCGTGCTGTATGTATTTGTATTTTTCTTTTTTTAATGAAAGGGACTTGATTTCAGGGCTTGGAAAATAAATGCATGAGTTTCTCTCTCAAAAAAAAAATTAAAAAAGAAAGTTGCAAGATCATCAGTAACTTGCAATTTCCACAATGTGCAAGATGCTGCTGAATCCCACGCCACAACAAAATGTTACAGGGGTTGGAACGATACCAAAGCATGTGTACATACAGTTATAACAAAGCACACTTGTAGCCTTATTACTGCAATTAAACATAAAAACATATACACCAGATATCGACTGTTTTATTCTGGACATATTCTCAAAAATAAGATGGTGTATAAATGAATCAGTTGAAGGGTGACTATAGAATATCGTGCCAACCCCTCAAACACCTGTTAACTCACTCTTGTTCTGTTTTTAATGAACACATGAAGTTAGGACTGGAGACACACCCTGTCACCGTCAACAAATGACACGCTAATCTACCTGTCACTTACGGCTGTGTCCCAATCAAATCTCATTATCACAATAAAACGAAAAACTTCAACAAACAAAGAAAGTTCAGCGTGCCTTCTTTTGGTAGAAGAGCAGAGCACTAATGTCAGTGGACATTAGCAACGTCCCAAGATGACATTGGCTTTTATCCTTGCCTGGTCACTGTTGCCAAACTAGCAAATACAGTAAGATGTTCAAGTTCAAGTCATAAATATCCAAATACAAATAAACATAGACTTGTTGGTCCTGATGACAGTAGCATGTGCTCTTTTCTACCATTACACAAACAGATTGTCATCAATGTATATAAAGCACATATACAGTAGCAAACAGGAAGAAAGAAGCCATTAGAAGCCTGAGTACATAAAGTTGGGACATAGCTGAGTTTGCGCCTGGCTGCATGGTGTTAGTTTTGGTCTCGCCCCTCTGTCCCCTGCAGGTTATGGTCTGGTGCAAGAGGAGCTGCTGTCCCCGGCCTCCTTGCAGTACAGCCTGCCCTCACCGCTCAGCATAGAGCCCTACTGGCAGGAGGTGTCCAGTCTGGAGTGTGCGCCCATAGCCACCACAGAAGAGGACACGCTGATGGAGATGTCGGACGTCCAGGTGTGGCCGGCGGGGGTCAGTCCCTCTCTGGTCACTGTGGAGGACTCGTCACTGGACGGTAGCAGCAGAGCCGACGACTCTGAGGGGGCCACTCTGTCTCTGCCCTGCAGCCTGGGCCGCCCCAGCAGCGGGGCCAGCGGGGCCAGTGGCTCTATCATGGAGCTGGAGGAGGAGGAGGAAGAGGAGGAGGGGGAGGTAGAGGATGAGGAGGCCCCGCCGGAGCCTTCCTCATCTCTGACAGAGAGAGAGAGAGTGCGGGCGAGCGGCGCCGTGCCTAAGGTCAGCCTGAACGGCCAGCTCGGAGGTCAGAGGTCGGAGGTCAGGAGAGGGGAGGCTGTGGGGCTGGGTTCAGGTGAAGGGCTTTCTGTTCTTACAGGCCAGAGCTACGGACAGCACGAGCTCATAGCAGTCGAGTTGAGTCGATCTTCAGAGTACAACGGAGACAACCGGTAACTACTGTTCACAATACTAACTGTGTATCAAAGGTCCCCAGTGTCTCTCACATCATGTTTATGTCTTTGGTTGTGTAGTGTTGGAGGAGGGGGAGCGTTCCAGCCCTATCTCCCAGAGAAAGACTCCCTGGCGGGCTGGGTGGGATCAGTGTCCACTGGACGGGACATCGGTCTACGAGAGGCGCAGGAGGCTGTAAAGACTTCGGTGTGTGACACGTATTCTCATGTGCTGCGTGGGCGATTCCTACAGGGCACACAGCCCTTTGACAGAGGCCTGGGCTTCTCTCAACACGAGCTCAGGCCTCCGGTTTGGGAGAAAGAGCACAGGCAGGGCCAGGTCAGGTTTCTATGGCAACCGCTCGCTGTGAAGCTCAAACTCCAGTCATCGCTGTGATGGCACGGAGCCCATTCATCAACAGTCTTCACTCAACTGCTCCAGTCATCAAAATGGGATGTTTTGATGAATTGTAGTCAGATGTGTTGCATAGTGCACACATGGAGATGTCACATAACATTATTAATAGTTTATTTTTACATCTGCTATTGCAATTCTTTCTTTAAAATTTTTCTAGAAATATATAGATAGTGTGTAATAATATACATGTAATCTTGTTGTTACAGAGAGAGGAGAAAGAAGAATGTGCTGCTGAGAGCCGAGCTGAGGAACACACTCCTGTGCATCCAAGAAAAGTCATTGTATGTATTTCATATAATATACTGTGTCCCTGTGTTTGGGCAGATCACACTTTTACATAGTTTGAGCTATTCCTTCGTTGTTTTACCACATTACCACACAACCATAGGCTAAGTAAAAAATATTTTATAGTTTTAACACACCTTTTTCTGTGTATTTTATAGGACCGGAAAGCTACTGCCAAACCATCCTCCACAAAAAAAACACCTGACCGACGAGGAAAATGAGTTTAACAGACATGGTGGCATTCCAAAACAAACTACAAACTGACAATAATAAATATCCTCAATATGTGACCCCTGAGATACTGTCGACTGACAAAATAACGAAAAAAGAGGAGAACAACTTGTAGTTTTATAACATTTGTAAAGAAAAAAAAAGCAAATCAACTAATCTAAGGCATGAATCTTTTTTTATAAAAACTAAACCAACTGCAACTAAAAAAGCAACAAAAAGTGCTTCCTGTGAACTATAACCGCATGATGACTGCTGGTGCATGCCTTTTTGAACTGTCATTATCTAACTGAAGGGGTACTACACAGACTTCTTAGGAACATTGCCTCTGCTGGAATGCGTTGTGTCTGCAAGTAAGAGTCTAGTAACTACAGCCAAAAATGTCTCTCCCAAAACTCTGGATGGGTGCGTCGATAATGCTGCGTACACCTCTGCTGAGCCAACCAATGCTTCTCTGACTGGACCCTCTCCCAGTTCTTCTCAATGTGATATATGCACTCTATGCTCTGTCTGTGTGTGTGTGTGTATCTCTTAACGCATGTGTTTATTGCTTCTGGCTTGGTGCTGAGCCCGGCCCCTGTTTGGCCCTCGTCCGGCTGATGTCATGGCGTGCTCAGTGCCAGAATGAGAAAGCCACTGTGCTTCCTTGCTCGTGAGTATCCTGTCTGCGTGCGCTTTACTGTCTTTTCCTTTGTGGATGCAGCGCTCTACTTGTATTTGTTTCTTCAGATCCAGATACACCTCGGTTTAAAGTATTGTTTGACTAGGTGGGGGACCGCTCTCTGAACCTTGAGTTTTTCAGACAAAAGGAATGTTTTCTACACAAAGGTATTGGCTGGTGGTTGCCTTGTGCAGCAGCTCTGTAACACTAAGACCGCTTCTCTTCAAATGGCTGAGGTCTACCTTCTTCCCTCCTTCTTCCATTTAGTGCATGTCATCCTTGTCCATAGTAACATATATGCAGTCATATCACTCTGACTTATTGAGTTTTCTTAATGGAAAGTTTCACTGTTGTTTTGTTTTGTTTTTGTTTTTTTGTCTTTTTGAGTTTTATTTTGGTACCATAAGGTAAACGTGATGGACCTAAATTGTTGAGCGATATGTCATTGTAGGTCAACAGGAGCCAGTTCTAGTTGTGGCTTAAACATATTACAGATGAGGATTCTTATTGCCGTGAGACAGCACTGTGATTGTCTCATTTCAGACTTGTGAACTGTGAACATCAACAAAAAGAGCACACATTTATACACAACTATAGAAACTCAACTGCAGCATATGATAATGACAAGTAGTTAGAAAATATAGCTTTTATTGCTATTGGTTGTTAATAACCAGGCAGAAGGGACTGAGGTTTGGTGACTGGACCATCAAATTCTTCTCCTCTCCATGATCACCACCGTAAAGTGGGCAGTTGCTTGAACAAAGGCCTTTATTGACACAGGTTCTGATATGCTGAAATCTTTCCTGATGTGCAATATTTTGCTCAACATAAACATAACATAACCAAAGATGTTTTTTCTTGCCCTCCACTAAACCAAAAACCTTTCAACCTAATCATTTAAAGACTAAACTTCATTAACAGATTTCAGTTTCAGCAAGGTGAACCAGTCATCAAACTTCTCATTGTTGTTAGATCGTGAACATGGTTTAGACAGTTTGCCACAGCAATAAAACCTAAAGTGGAACCAGTTTTCTTCTGTACATTATAGAAAGAACAGACACTATGGGAGGTAACATCTCCAGTATTCAAAAACATTGGTGCGCAGTAGTTGGGTCAAAAAAAATGTACCGGTAAGACATGACATGGTATGAGACTGTGAAATATTTTTTTTTATTTTCAGCATTAAACGTAGCAAATCACAAACCAGGATATGCTCTGTAATTATGAAGTAGTTGCTGCTGTTTAAATAGGGAAAACAAAAAGCGTAATTTTATTTCTCTTACACTTTTTTATTTCTGCTTTGTATTCCTCTAACACTATTGTGTATGTAGTAAGTATGTGTTTTCCTCCTTACGCAGACACACTATCATCCCCAATGGCAGCACCATGAAGGGGTATATCATAGTAGCACATGTTTCCTAAGGATCCAAACATAACATGCATCCCAGAAGTACTGTAAACGCTATTAATGTAGCCTGAATGACTGACACACTGAATGACTGAACACATTAGCGACATGCACATATTTTGTTCATGCAATTATAGCACATTTTGACATATCACTCGTTTTTCACTGTTACTTCACTCAGGTCTTTTTGGTTCTGCAGTCAGGTGTTTTTTTTTCTCCACAAGTCTCCCAAGTCCTCTTCTCAAAGACAAGTTAGAGCTGTAAGCATCAGAACAGTTGATTTAGAGTATGTGTGTGTGTGTGGTGTTTGTTCTCAAGACCAAAATACGTAGGTTTTATTTGTCAGACATTCTTTGCACAGAAAGGGATCGCCACATTTGACATCAGTGTCCCTTATTTTCAATTGGAAATTTTAGTTTGAGATGATGTGGTGTAGATCGAAGGTAATCACATTTAAAGGAATTATATGTAGTTATGAGATATTTTACCCACAGTATTCTGATATTTTACAT
>JAVQKG010407353.1:0-27453 GCA_036025885.1 Hypseleotris bucephala | reverse complement strand
AATGTTGTCATTCCTCACTTATCTATGTCTGATAGTGCTGCATCATGCATTAGATTGTTATCACTGCTGTGAGTGAAGTTATTTACTCTGAGATGGCTATCTGCTCCACTCTCCATGGGAACAGTTCATTTGACAACCTAAATGTAGCCAAAAGGGGACTTTAGTTATATTTTGTGCATATGTGCAATATGGGGATGGAGCATGAGAAAAAATAATTGTTGTTGTGCAATACAGACACCATTTTGTATTTGTATTTAAAGAGCTCTTTTAAAGTAAGTTGGGATATATTGTATAAACGCAGTGGCGCTGTGGGTAAGTGGGTTCACTCTGCAAACCATATGGTCACTGATTCGAATCCCCACCCGAGTGCATTGTTGTGTCCCTGGGCAAGACACTTGTGTGACTGTATGACTGTGGTGGTTAGGAGAGGCTGTAGGAAGAGAATTGTATCCACGCTTCCGCCATTGAGTATAACTGGGAATGAATGAATGCATGGAATTGTAAAGTGTCCTTAAGTGTCAAGAAAAGAGCTATATAAGACTAATGCATTATTATTATTAGTATTATAAAACACCGAAGATCTAATCCTGAATATAATTATAACACAAAAGTTTAAGTTGTAAAAGCAAGCAAAGTGTCAAACAATTTTATTTAATTCATCATTTAACTATGTTTGGTAATGTACTTAGGTGACACATATGGATTACGTGGTTGCTGCTGCGAACCTTTATGCACAAACCTATGATATCACTGGAATGAGAGACCGATCAACCATTAAACAAGTCCTGGAGAAGGTCACTGTTCCTACTTTTACTCCTGAACTGACCTTGAAGATCCCCGTCACTGATGAAGAGATGGAGGAGCAGAACCGGGCTGACGACGCTGGTGGGTTCTAGTGCTGACAAATCAAACACTTTCTTTGGTATTTTTAATGTACTCAGTTTCGAATGGCTGCGTATTTTATCCAATTTAGTTATTTTTTATTAATTTATTGTTTTGACTTTATTTTATCTTTTGGCAACACTTTATTTTATCTTTTGGCGACACTAACACTTTAACATTATCCCTTAATTACCATGAATCTACCTCATTAAGTACAATATAATACACTGTTTAACAAACTGGAATAACATGTAACCGCATTGTACATATATAATGATTAAGGTTAGGGTTAGTTACAATGTATTTACATGTTATTCATTCTTACACAGTGTATTAGGTTGTACTTAATGAGGTAGATACAATTTAGTTAAGGGATAATGTAAAATAAAGTGTTACAAGCCATCTATTATGTGTCTAAATTATAACTATTAATGATTAATGTTATCAAGACTGACCTAACTTTAATGTTGTTCAGGTCTTGCACAGTGAAGCTTTGGCCTGGTTTTAGTGGGGCGCCAGAGAGCTGTACAAAACCATGTAGTGGCTCCTTCTGCAGCTTCACTCTCAGGACATCCATCATGGAGTCAACATCTGACAGCAACAAGTGTTCAGGGCCCAGCCAGCCCTCCCCACCCTCGTCTACAGACAGGGGGCTGTTGATGACCTGTAACATCAATGTATACACTCTAAGATAAGAGCTATAGTAATGCAGACATAATTCACAATGTTTTTACCTGAGGTGGCTGGTTGTCCACTGGTAAAACTGTGATGTTGAAGCAGATCCCAGTCACTGTTTTGCCCAGATGGTTGGTTACAGAGAGAACAAACTGGATATACTGGGGATAAGGGCCAATGTCCATAATGGGAGGCATGTAGGCTACTTTCATAAAGCTCACTGCATGCTGAAATCCAACAGAAATAGATGCATTATTTTGTGATGTAAACAAGTAGTAAACATTGTTATTTTGTGCAAAGCTTAAAAGTTACCTGAGTGAAAAGTCTAAGCACGGGAGCATTTGCATCTTTAGTAAATTTAGGAATGCTGTCCACCAGAAACAAGCGCCCGGCATCAACACTACTGCCCAAGTACATGAAAACATGAACAGATCAGCTGATATCTTTTATTTTTAACTACACATTTAGTGAGATAACTGACCCTGACCTGTGTGGACCAGTGAAGAAGGGTGGAGTGGTGACAGTAAATGTCAGCTCACTGTCAGGAGACTCTTGGTCGACAAAATGAAGCTGCTGTCGTGTGATATGGACCACGTCTGTCTCCTTGACAACCAGACAGCGACTGGTGCCAGGAACCTCTTTAGGAGGCTGATCTGGCACACGCTCAATGTGGACCATCACAACCTGCAAGTACAACACAATCTTCAAAAAACAAGGCTTGTAAAGGAGAATATAACAAACAAATTTAGTAATAATTAAAACTGCACTCAAAGAAAGTTTACATAGTATATACATAATAAAAAATATTAATGTTAATGTTACCTACTTGAGGCTCTGAAAGGTTGGGAGGGTCATGGAAGTCAGACAACACCACCTCAAATGAGTCGTCAAACACTTCATGTCCCAGATGTCTGTAGTAAACCAGAGACTGGGACAGGTCCTTCTGCAGAAAATGGCTGACAGGATAACCTGAGGTGAAGAAAGGAAAATATCGGAATTTCAATGTCCTGCTATACAGTAGTTATAGCTGCTCTAAATGTGGTGTGACGTTCTATGGTGTAAAGTAGGTAATCTGTCATAATTATTATTTTAATTTACTCCCTTACCTGGCCTATTGCAACATCATATTACAATTTGTGGGATACTACACTGACCAATAGTAGTTCAGTTTTCCTTTAATCCCTCCCCTGGCCTCTACAGACTACAAACAACCTACTTTACATCATATAACAGTGTCAGGTAAGTCATCTTTTTTTTACATTTTAACATGAACTAACTCTAATCCTGACCTGTGAGTCCTGTCCCTGGTATCTTCATGAGCTCTCCTGCGTGTGGAGCTCTTGTGATGTTGAAGAGGATGTAGTCATGGCTGGAGTCCATGTCTGAGGCCTGGAGGATGGACCCTCTCAGCAGAGCGGTCTCTCCCTCAGATACCTCCAGCAGCATGTTAGTGATGAGAAATGGGGGGCTGTCGTCTTTAGGCAGGATCTTAATGGGGAACTTGTGCCGAGTTTGATGCAGGCCGTCAGTGATACGGAAAATGATGAAGTCCTTGGTGGAGTCGCTGTCGTCGTGGTGATAACAAACCACGCCCTCTTTTATGTCTTTCACAGTGAACATGAAGCCTTTCCCACCTGAAAAAAACAGCAATAGATAGAAGTTAATCTAGCCACAAGGGGACACAACCAAGCCAATACACACATCTGTTGAAGTTACTAAGATGTCTAAAGAATGGAAAAAAGAATAATCAATAATAGTAGAGATGTAGAATATATTCCTAACAGAGTGCATTAGTGCCCGCCCACCTCTGGTTCTGGAAGTAAAAATCCCATTCATTTTTCCCATAGACATTTTAAAAACCCAAATTGTAAGAGTTTAAAAGATTGTTGGAGGCTAATCAGCTACGGGGTAACTCGTCTTCATAGCGCAAATATTTTCAATCTCAAAACTTAGCTGAAACTTGTAAACAGATTTTTTTTTAAATAGTGTTTAGATTAACTTATTTCATATAGCTGAAATAATTTTCTTTGAACGTCAGTTACCCTGTAGCTGATAAGCCTCCAACAATCTTTTAAACTCTTATAATATGGATTTTTTGAAAAGTCTATGGGAAAAATCAATGCGATTTTTACTTCTGGTGGGCGGCTAATGCGATATACTGGCAATGCTAAGACTGGGTGAATGTCCTTGAAATCGCATTAGTGGACTATGCTGTAAAATACCTAACACTAACCACACTAATTACAGAGAATGATTTAATATTATAACCATTTAAACTACAAAAACATCTACAAACAATTATTGTTGCTAATTGTATGCTAAAATTATGTTCAACTTCTGCGTTCCATTTGACATTTTGCAATCACCATGTGTACTAATATTGCTGTTGGATATTGTTTACATTTGAAGACAGTTAATTTTCAAAATGAGCCATAATTATAACTAATGATAATTTGTTCCTGATGTTTCTGAGTACCTCTGACAGTTAGGCGTCCATGTTGAAGGCCGTCCACAGTGATAATACGGACAGCATTTAGGTTATTGTTGTCCACTATCTGAAGCTGCTCCCAGGTGATTGGACGAGACTGACCCTCCAGCAAACTCAGGCCTGGAGAGAAGATTCACATTGTGTTATAAGTATCTTCATGTTTTTATATCTATAGAATGTAGAGGGGGCGCTACTATTAGACAAAAGTAGGCAGCTGCGTATCACCACAAAATCTTGATAAATCAAACCTTAAATAAATTAATCATGGTAATTATTACATTTAATTTGTTTTTACAAAAGTCAATATATAAAGTCAATATACTTCACCAGTTTTCCTTTTTCTCTCTATAATTGAGCTATCTTGTTTATGTGGACTGATCAATTAAGTGAAATATAAGGAAGGACTTAAAAAGCACCAGATATAGAGTGCCCCATGCTCTGCCCATGTTGGCCTTGAGCCCCAAAACCGCTAGATCCACCACTGATTCAATGCACACAACTCTAACCATTCTAACAAAAATCTACCCACGATTTAGCTCGGTCGGTTTAGCGTGCGGCCCGTATTCAAAGCCTATAGTGCTTGTCCCGGTGTTGCGAGTTTGAATCTGGCTCATGGCAATTTGTCAAATCTCACTCCCCACTCTTCTCCCTAATTTCCTGTCAGTCTACTATCTTATCAGTAAATACGAAAAATGGCCAAAAAATATCTTTATTAAAAAAAAAGAGAAAAAAATCTACCCATGTTCCAGGAGACTCTGGGTGCGTTGGTCTCTGCGTTCCTTACAGACATGTGAACAGTGATAGGTGTGCTCTTTTCAAAATAAAAATCATAAACCTCAAACTCCACCTGATAAAAAATAATAACAATTTAGTTCTATGTGAATGTTAGTATAAAAATCTACTAGCCATACAGTGGTACAACCTCATAGTTTCTGCGCTGGGTGTGGGAGGAGTTGGGAGGTTGGTAGCCTATCAGCATGTCGTTGAGATCCAGCCACGTGAAGGAGGAAATGGGGCGAGTGTGGTCAGACAGGTGAGTGATGAAGCCGTCAGATGGAGGTGTGGTGATGTTGAAGACTAAAAGCTGTTTAGATGTTTCCTCATCTTCAGCGTCCAGTGTCCCAGTGGAGAGAGGAGTCAAGATGAACTGGTCCACTTCCAGAATGAACATGGACATGAAGGATGCTTTAGGAGGCTGGTTAGACATTGCACCAACCATTCGTACAGGGATCCAGGAATGCTCAGTCTGAAAAAAAATAAAAAAAAATAAAAAAAAATAACGTGAAATCGGCACCTTTTCTGATTTTATTGTAGAGATGCACCAATCCAGCTTTTTTAATCCCGATCCAGATATCAGGGCTTTGTGGACTGACCGATACCCGATATTAACCAATGCTAACTTTGTGTTGTCCAAAATAATAAACCTAAACATTAATATAAGACCAGATGTGAGACCAGATGACCCTCAAAAAGTCTTACTTTTATATTTTAAGTGTGACAATGTAATATAATGTAATTTGCCACATTATTTATCAGCTCATAATTAGGATAAAGTGTAATAAATAATATCGGATCCAGTATCGGTTTCATTTACTAATCCAGCTTTTGGGCCTGGATCGGCACTGACATTCTATCCAGTATCGGAGCATCTCTACTTTATTGCACATTTGTAACTAGTTTCTATGCAAATGAACCAATACTCGAGTACCGTGTGGATTTACTCTTGTAACAATTTTCAAAACAAATCAAAATAATACTTTATAAATGCTGCCACTCCGTGTGTCCTTGAGGTCCAGTCTGATTTGGATGTAGTCTATGTCTGGAGATGGAGGGTCTATGTGCTGGTACCTCACACCCATTACCAGGAAGTCATCACAGGGGACTTTAGTAAACTTCACCAGCTTTAGACCTCCCAGACAGTCTTCAGATTTACACATGGCTCTCTCTTCATTATCTAAAGAATACAGATAAAAATACAAAAACACCACCTATTTGTAACCAAAAGGAAAATTAAAGTAACTCTAGGTAACTTTTCCACATTTATAACCACTACAGAGGTATTTTGCCTGGTTTAAACCTGCTTAAATCCTGGTTTAGACCGAATTTTAGA
The DNA here is from genome assembly GCA_036025885.1 of Hypseleotris bucephala. Classification (NCBI taxonomy): domain Eukaryota; kingdom Metazoa; phylum Chordata; class Actinopteri; order Gobiiformes; family Eleotridae; genus Hypseleotris; species Hypseleotris bucephala. The sequence goes on along the minus strand of JAVQKG010407353.1, from coordinate 21,298 downwards.
CCTGGTTTAGTCCTGCTTTTTGTAGTTTAGCCCTGGTATAACAATGGTTTAGACCCAGTTTAGTCCATCTGGTTCTAGTTCTATATTTAGTCCTGGTTTAGTCCTAATTTTGATCATGATATTGTAAGTTTTGACCTTGTATCTGTCATTAAATAAAATCTAAAAGAATGTATAGGTATCACATGTTTCTCCAATATTGTGAAGTCCTACATGAAAAGTTAGATAGTATTGCTTTAAAGTACATGGGTCGACATTTGCCGATAGTAATGATTTAGTTTCAGATTACCTAGTTGTTGACGAAGGTGAATGAAGCTCTCTGGCTCGTCTCCTCTCTTTGTGGCCTCCTTTAGTTCACCAGTGACCAGTTGTCCATGGGCAGGCAGATTGCTGTTATGATTACTCACGTGGACAGTACACTCCAGATTAGACCTCCTCTCGTAATGGAAGGACACCACGTTCCCATCAATAACATTAGAAAGGCTGTAGAACTCAGGGACCTCCAGAGACTTAGGTCCTAGTCTGATGATGCTGCATTCAGGCTCCAGGATGTCCACATGAAGAGTGAAGACCTCCATAATGGTCTCTGTGTCTGTGAACCTAAGGAGAAATATTAACATGGGTTAGTTTAAGGGCAACACAATGTCATCTAGATGATTTTGGAGATGTGTTTGTACCTGTATAATCGGAGCTTGACAGTGTCTTTTTTCAACAGTGGACAACCGTTGTGGATATACTTCACCTCATCAACCATGTAGTGACAATCAAACACCTCACAGAAGAAACTCATTATTACTCATTATAATACCATTGTCTCAACAGATGTTCAGATAGAGACTGGAATAACAGCATAGATATCAAACTAGTACTAATTTTAATATATTAGCTACACCCTTTAACACCAGATGGCAGTGATGCATAGGGCAAGTAGAGATAGCTTAAATGCACTGCAGTGCCTGACACTGCATTTATGGATGCAAGGTAATAGATTAATAAAACATAAAAATATATATATTTATCTTTAATATTTATTAAGGAGAGAATCAAATAACCAAAATCTTAAATCAAATTCTAATCTAATCTGCTTAGTCTTGAGTCATAAGTAAGGAGGCTGTATCTGTCAACACTGAGCCATTAGAAAGGAGACGGTCGTCTGGCTCCGAAACAAAGGGAAAGGTACAAAGAAGCACCTAAGATCTTACTGCCATATTTAGTTTACTTTTTATAACAAGGTAAAGGCACAGAACACAAGATGCATGGTGTAGAGGAAATTTAAGAATGGCAACTGCCCCAGCTTTAAGATTTCAAATACCAGCAGTTGAAATCATGGGGGAAACAAGAAACATTTCACTTCCGAACACACTGAAGCACACTAACTAAATATTAAAATGTTCTGAAACTTTCTAAATAGTGCAGCCCAGGTCAGTCTATAACTTTTACTCAGTCCCCCATCTTTATGAAGCAACATGATTTGAATGTTGTTTACTTGACCAGCTAAAAGAATTTAGAAAACACTTCTGGTTGTGGTTAAACATTGTCCATGAGTGTAATTTTTAACTAACCCCAACTATGAAATGCAAAATGTTTCATAGAGCTAACATAGCACTAACAGTAATGACACACTACATGCGTTCCACCATGTTAGTAGTTATTACAGAAGTGTAATGTGTGCCTTTAAACTGTAGGTCTCGGTTTTATACAGTGAGTAAATGGTCTGGAACATGCTGTGTGTTTTGTAGGAGCAGGTTATTGTCTCACCTGAGGCATGAGTTTTCCCACTCGTTGAGTAATGGGCTCATTTAACACCACCTCCACCTTACATGCATCTTTGACTGGAGGGATATGAAACTCCAGGTCTCCATCCTGGAGGTAGGCCGACTGACCCCGCTTCACCTTTAAACCCTTGTTGGTTTTAACGAGAGAGCAGCTCACTCCCTGGAGAAGAACAGGAAGTAGGATCCAGGCCAATATTTGTCCCACTGAGTGCATCTTCAAAGTCCTCATGACGTGGCTCCAATAAACAGTGGATCCCCAGTGGACTTTGTTTAGAAGAGTCATCGTCCCCTGGCTTTTGGCTGGTGCTGTTTACATGGTCACACTGTCAATGAAAAGAAAAGTTTTATCAATATGATTTCAGTCCAAGGCTAAAAAAATCAAAACAAAACATGTCTTTCTAATGCACTCATTGATCCTAACCATCTTCATCAATCTCAAAAAGAACTTGCATTGAGTCATTTCCATACTTACATCTATAAACTGTGTCATAGATAAACACATCAATGTTTTGCTTTCCAGCTGTTGGAAGTTTGTTTCTTTTAAGTATCAGCCAAAACCACAAGAATGAGCAACTATACAAGCAGATGCATGAAGTCCCAGTTAAAAGAGTGAAAATACTGGACTGAACCCACACTGGTGGCTTATGACAACCACCAGCCTGTAAAGCACTTCATTAGGCTGTAATTAAAAGCCACAAGAGAAATAATTGGAGTTTTGAAGCGGCCCGAGGCGTTGGAGACCTCATGGGCTGAGTGTTTTGCTCTGCTCTCAGCTTGTCAGGAAATATGTTTATTAAAAACAAATGTAGGTCTTTCCCTGAAGCAAAACTCAGCTCCATGCTAAGTTTCTCCCTGACCTCTGACATTTATAGAGTCACCCCAATCATGTCTCTTTAGTCTGCGGAAGACTTTTAGTATCAGGCCCTGTAATCAGTAAAAGCACTGGGGGGTGAGTGGGTATACAGTTAAGCTTTATGTCTCTTATTGCAGATCCAATTGAGTTTTCCTCCACATCCTATGCCTATGTTTTGAGTTTCTCTTCCGATGTCATCCCTGCCACATTCCTCCCACACTTGGACACCTAAGCGGGACCTCACACAGAAAGCACCTTATAATCAGGCGCTGGATTGGGGCAGACGTGTCATAGCTTGTTGCAGTGAACAATGCCTGTGTATAAGGAGCTGCTGAGATCATGTTCAAGGAGTAACAACAGGAACCTAATGGTCAGAGTACATCCTGGGTGCTGACAAGACCCACTCCAAACCTGTCCCGGGACATGTCCAGAGGCTCATTAGCTTGTCAAACTAAAGGAGGAACTCAATTAGCACTGTTACAACTTGTTTATATAGATCATTTTCTTTGACAATGAGCTACTACTTGACAATAACTGTGAAGAAAACAGTGTAATAAAAAGTAGCAATAGCGCTACAAAGCTAGAAATCATGCTGACATCCTAGTTTTTACAAGTAGTTTTTTGCAAAGAATCCTGTAATCATGCAAAATAGGCAAATTTTGTAAAAATCTTGATAAGCAAAGACCAAAATGTAAGATGAAATATGTTGAAGAAGGAGGAATATAAGTAAAAACATCCATAATTTTGAGTAAAGAGGTGTGAGTCCAAATCAAAGTCCAGCTGCATGCCAAAGTAAGCATTCCTATTAGTCCAGAGATAACCCTATCCCGATATGAGGTCATAGTTAATGGGATAGAAGTTCCAGTGTAGATTAGGGAGAAGTCAGCACATGAAGGTAGCAGCCCTGGGAAAAGTCCTTATATTAAATTAACCCAAGCAGTCCAGGGTCCTGTCAATGTTTGTAGTTGATCCTCTTCCTGTTTTGCTAAAGTGTCATGTTACGGTCACTATACGATACAAATTTCATGCTAGGAAATATGCACAGGCAGGAGGATAAAAAGTTATGAAGAATAACAACAAACAACCCCTAGCACACACCTCATATTAACCTTCCATGTCAGAGAGAAGTTTTACATTTCCTCCCCTGACATGTCATTCACCTGAATGTTTAGCATCTGCTGAGAGAGAGCCAGCAGCCCTAATATCAGGCTGCCTTCACGTTCCTACAGTAAGCTCGTAGGCCGGAGGTATAACACACACTAATCCCAATTTAAACATGACTGCAGCCCTGGATATAGTGACCCCACTCTGTCAGATTCTCATATTATTGAAGGAATCAGCAAGTTTAGGTTTGAAAAGAAATGTGTGAAATTTGTAGTTATTAATTGTAGGTACAGTAAAACAGCCATTTTTACAACTTTTGGCTCACAAATAGACTGGAAACAAGGCATTATATTGTGTGATGTTGTGATGAATTCAAATTCTACTTCGAGACTGGAAATCATAATAAAATTGGGCTAAAAAAACATGTAGTGTGGCCTATACAAGAGCCTATAGCGCTCGTCCCGGTGTTGTGAGTTCGAATCTGGCTCAGTTTGTCGAATGTCACTCCCCACTCTTCTCCCTGATGTCCTATCAAATAAAGCCAAAAAAACATGTAGTGTATCCACAGCTTTAAATTTGGGGTTTTGACAAGATAATAGCCTCCCTTATTTCTTACAATCTTTTGAACCACAAAGAAGTCTTGGGTTTCTCTGTGTCAAGAAACCATCAAAACACAATTTAGGGCTATTATTTTAATGACAATCAGGCTCGCTAAAGTTGCCTAGTGTTTAGAGAAAATCATTGTAGGCTACACGATCGGGATATACATCTGTTTGCTGGTTTCCTATAGCCTCCCCCTTCCACCAACCCTTCCAAAACTCAAGACCACAAATCAGCTCTTGACTGGGACAGGGAATGTGATGTGTCATGTAACAAGTGCCTTGGTCCACAGCTGGGAATGCCTGTCCCATCTATTCACAGCAAGGCCTCCTCTTCTAATCTTAATAATGACAGGGTCTCTAGCAGCCGGTAATTTTCAACAAGGGAAGAGGCAACAGGAAAAAGCATGACATTCTGCTGAAGATCTGGCTCTGGTCCAGCAACCTTGTACTGGATGTAAACAGAACTTAATCACTCTAAACTACTCACAAGTGGAGCCTGGTCAATGATAAATGGGTCAAAGTGGAGTGGGTATTGCCAAGACCCTGACAGTAGATGTACAGTGAAAAGCTATTATTAAGATGCCTCATAAAAATTAAATAAAGCATCAAACTTACAAGAAAATCCAAGTAATGATGCAAAAATACAACAGAATTTCCCAATAAGTGATCTTCAGATGCACTTGGACACTTGGTTCTTACCTGATTCGCTCACATCTGGATTGTCCACAGCCTCTCCTCCGCTACCTGTCCGCTCTTCAAAGCATTCAAACCCACACTACTTCATTGACAGAGTTGAGCTAGCTCCCTCCTCGGTGACAAACTCCACCCACAGGCCCACGATATGAGAGGAGCAGCAGGAAGACAGGACATGGGAAGCCTTCCTCCTCTTGTTGCTGTTCTGGGAGAAAAAAAAAGAGCACAAAAAAGACAAACACAGGGCTGAGATCAAAGTCTTGTCCAAAGTGCATGGTGGTTTTAGCAACAGCTTTGTCATTATTGAGCACAAGATCAAAGGCTAAAGGTGCAGTAATGCAAAGAAAAGGCAAGAAAATAGGCTTTATCTGTTCTTTGAAAAACTGGTGGTTCTGATAGGTCACGGTGCCCTAGTCTTCACAAAATAGCGTATTATCTCCTTCAAAACCAATTCCTAAATATCCAGGTCTATTACGTTTTACAAGAAACAAGCAAGAAGTCGGTGGTTTGTACAGTCTACAAATAATGTGCTTAAGATGAGGCTCAAACCAAAATGTCACTTTGCTTTGTACATTGACATTGTAAAGTAAAGAATTTTAAGAGCTATCACATGGTAAAAATATATCCAACGTATAAGAGGGTCATTACTGAAATATGGCACAGTTGCACCCTACTTAATGGCTAGTAATAAGTAGTAGGCAACAAAAACACAATAACAGCCTACTATTTGTTTTGTTTTTTTAAGGTTTGTATTAGAGCTAGCTAGGAAGCTAAAAACTGCATTGTTAACAACACTGAGGCTAGCAAGCATAGGCTACTCCCTTCAGGGCTTCTACACCAGGAATAAAGTATGTGGTCAACACCATACTGCTCTGGCTGTTTGATATTTTTCTCCAAAATGCAAAATATAAAGTGGTCACAAGAGTGTAACATTAGCTTTAGCTGCTAAACAGCTTTAGTGCGATATAGTGTAATGTGATTGGATAATTACCCAGTGCCTTATCCAATCGCCTTCAAGAATTTGTCAATTAATGTATAGCCTACCAATTGGCAACTGTGTAAGGGCATATAATGAACAGTTGGTTAAATATATAGTTTTGTGGTTTTGATATTGCTAATTAGTTTTATTTATAATATGGTGTATTATAAATGTATAGAGGTTAAAATCTAGAAAATGTTACACCCTACCAAGTTTTAAGACTTCCTTACTCTCAATAAGCCAAGCCAACATTTAGGCTTATATTATGCAGATATTAAACTTGCTACTATAGCTTTTATTGTTTTATACCATAACATTATCTAGGCTAATTCTTTTCTTCAAATGACTGAATAGGCCTTATGTTCCACTCACTGAGTCCATTTTCAGACAAGTTGAGGACTTGGCTCATTACTGTCCTTGGAGTCTGTCAAAAGAAAGTACATTCCTGTGCTTCAGAGTGGCACGGCTACAGTCCTGACAGCCCCTGTGGTTCCTGCACTCCCATTACTGCACACAATGTTACTGCTGTGTGACCGTTGTAAAAACCACCTCCACTTCTATCTGATTACAGTAACAATGGCTAAAGGATTTATGCACATATTCCTAAACGTGTTGCTTCTTTGCTTTGCCACAGGCCTGTTGTCTATGGATTATCGCAGACAGACAGAAGATGACAGAAAACAGAGCAAAGCCATTCTGGAGATGCTTCATATTGATAAAGTGTCTGCGAGTCATCAGGGTAAGCCCCATCCGTACATGAGAAATCTCTACCAGCGCCTGGGTTCACTGCAGGGCCATGATCTGGAGGGGAGAGAGGGAACACTGGTGCAGAGCATTCGCAGCAGTAAAGGTATGGATTTTAAAACTATTTTATGTTACAATACATACATGCTTTGTGCTCTATCACATTTAAAAAAATGTATCTATTGTGCTGAATTAATTAGATTGACTGTAGCACAGTGCAGTGATTTAGCTCAGTATAACATGTAGCCCATGTGCAAAGCTTATACATTAGATAGACCCCAGGACTTGCCTAATGTCACCCCCACCTCTTCTACCTGATTCCTTATTGCCTGTCAAAAAATGTTTAAGAAAAAAGGAGGAACAAATATACCATCAATAAACATTTGTCATTGTTTTAATTTTTATTTTATTGTTTGTCAAATTGAATTTTCTTTTAATTTATTATTAAAAGAAATGTATAATATCTGAAATAGTATATTGCAACGTATCAATATTTTGCTCAGTGTTTTTTAAACTTCTATAAAAAAGTCACAATAGTATAGTAATAGACAACTGTTGGGAAACAAGGCAAAATAATAAATATTTATAACAAAAATGTAGCCTACTTACTTTTCTCCTATAGGTCCAGACCACGCCCCTCCAGGATGGACATGGTTTAACATCACTTCTCTGAATCCCTCTTTACCTGCTGCAGAACTCGTGTTATTCAGAAAGACCATTCACCCACATCCACTGAGTGTCACCATCACCCTTCACTCTATCACCATGTCCCAGGACGGTCCACTTGAGAGTCCAGCCCTGGAGGAGAGAGTTCTGAATCTGGACAAAAGAACTCCATCTGGATATGATGTGTTTAATGTGTCGGCCTCCATAGCTCTGACACCAGTGGAGATGATTGGTTTCCAGTTGAGATACACAGATGAGAGTGGTAGTCTGGTCCTACATGATGCACTGACACAGAGTCTGTACTGTATGGACAAGGGGTCACTGAGGGAGCCTATACTAGTGCTGTACCAATCACATGTGGTTCTGGACTGATGTGATGCCTGCTGTGTACACACCCCTCTAATGTCAGAAAATATTATTGTGTTAAAGAAATATTCCCAATTACATTTGTAAAGTTACTTAGTGCTCAAGAACTACTGACCTAAAATGTAACTTGGAGAGCGATAAAAACTAAACAGGTTGTAAACTAGGATAGCAGCTCAAACGTGGTGCGCCCTCCGGTGGATAGAATCTGAAAATGCAACTTCATCACAACAGTAATTTTTAAATATTTTAGCCTTTTTAATTTGCAAAATTTGAGATTAGTGGTAGACATTAAAGGGTTTTTAAAAACTGAGGATTTTTTTTTGTCCAAAATAGTAAATAAAAGCCAATTATACGTGTTGATGCGTTTTCTTTGTTTGTTCATTTTGTTTAGTGTAAAAGTAATAAATATGCCTATTTAAACAATTACTAATGATATTGAGCGCATCTGTAGCGTTGAATTGAGGGCGTTATCAAGTTAAAAAATACAAAAAGTTGACGATAAATGAAACAAATATGAAAGGATAAAGACCGGAAGTGACCCATTCTCTCTGTAATCTGATTGGCTGTTCTTTCAGTCTTTCAAGTTTCCTTCAGCCAATCGCAGAGCGCGTAGGGAGCAGCAGTTGTCTCTTCTTCTGTCGGCGCAATTTGCTCCAGATATTGAATATTTTCACTTTCTCTTTGACCGGACTAACTATCTTCTCATCCATACGACTTCGTGTTCGTGTTTTTATCGCACCTAGCCCGCCGTCGGCTCGAGGCGGCTCGGTATCGGGAGTGAAATGCATCCCCGGGCCGTTGAACCTGCTCCATCCATCACACAAAGCCTGTGAATAGGCCGTGTTTTCCGCTCTCAGTACGGCGCACTGACGATGCTCAAACATGTCGGGGAACCACTACAAAGGCCACGAAGTCAGCTGCTGCATCAAGTACTTTATATTTGGATTCAACATCCTCTTCTGGGTAAGGCTTTTCCGCTCTATTCACCGCGCCTAGGCTACAGCTACGGTCCGTTTGCCAAAAGGGAGGGGGAGGCCCTAACCCATGGCCCGTTATCTCACAGCGAGCGTTCAAGTTCAGAATCTACATCTTCTATTCGACACTAAAGGCTCTTTATTCACTCTCTATATGAATATATCTGTTTGGCAGTATATGAAGGAGGTAAACAGCTGCGGCCGCCTCTCAGCTGAGAGCTAATCGGCTTTTTGTAGTGAACTAATGACAGCTCAGCGCCTCGGTATCAGCTGCTGCATTCATACTACTGCTGGATAGAGAACAATGTAAAAACACTGTACAGAGAAACAAGGCAAACTATGAAGAACCTATTACGACCTAAACATGGGAAAGTGACCTTATCTAAAAACACGCCTGCGCACAATGATATGAAAGAAGAGATTAAAACGGAAATACCAAGTAGTTTCATGACAGACAAAAGGTGTGTCTTATTATTTATTATGATAGCTCATTTCAACTGAATGTTTTGGCCAAACATCGTGAGGACATTCAAGACCTTTGAGCTATCAACTATTCAGTATTTGAACTTCATAAAATGCCCTTAACCAGCATATTACATGGATAAACTATTATCACTTTATCATGCAACATTGCTATGAGAAAAAACATCATTAAAGCTCAAATAGATAGTCAAATGTTCCCTTTCTCACATTGACCCCTGAGAAAATATCTTTGTTTCTGCACAATGTCACTGACCATATGTCATTTCACATTAACATATATGTCCGTTATGTGACATGATTATTCTGTTTTGCAGCTGCTGGGCATGGCCTTGGTTGGAATAGGGCTGTGGGCATGGAGTGAGAAGGTAATCATATTAAATTACTGTATCATAACCCAATTGTATTATATTTCTATTATGTAATGTCCTATTGTCAAAGGAAGCAGCTGCTATATCTTCCAGGCTATATAACTCTACTGTGTCTCCCCTTTAGGGTGTTCTGTCCAACATCTCCTCCATCACAGACCTGGGGGGCCTGGACCCAGTATGGCTTTTCATGGTGGTGGGAGGTGTCATGTTCATTCTGGGCTTTGCGGGATGTATCGGTGCTCTGCGGGAGAATACGTTCCTGCTCAAGTTTGTACGTTCAATGGTCTCCTACTCCAGTTAATTAAAATAACTCATTATTGGGCCGCTGTTTAGCTCAGTAGGTAGAGCGGCCCATATGCAGTGCCTGCCCCGGCGTCGTGAGTTCGAATCCGGCTCACAACAATTTGCCGGATGTCTCTCCCCACTCTTCTCCCTGATTTCCTGTCAATCTACCAAAGCCAAAAAGGCCCAAAAATATCTTTTAAAAAAACTACAACTCATTATTATTTTGAAATTCAACATGTCCTCTTGGTGACTTGTGCTTTAGTTCTCGGTGTTCCTGGGAATCATCTTCTTCCTGGAGCTGACCACAGGAGTCCTGGCCTTCGTCTTTAAGGACTGGATAAAAGACCAGTTAAATCTGTTCATTAACAACAACATCCGAGCGTACCGTGATGACATCGACCTGCAGAACCTCATCGACTTCACTCAGGAATATGTAAGTTATAATGCATGGAGTTTTAATAGGGGTGGGACAATATACAACAATATTGTTTATCGCAATAAAAACACTGACAATTAATCAATAGTGGCTATTTTTTAACATTGTAGTTATCGTTAATTGTAATAATCGTAATTTATTTGCAACTCAATGCCCCTTAGACCTTACAGTGAACAGATAATTTATTGTGTTAAGTAAGTAGCCTATAAAGTTCATGTGATATTAGTATCAACCTACAACAAAATGTACTGTTGAGATTCCAAACTAGCATTTTAAGGGCTTTTTGAACTAGTACGCATTGTTTTTTAATTATTGTAATATTGTTGTTAATCGCAATTATTATGGCCACAATAATCGTGAAACAAATATTTAATGTCATCCCATGCCTAGTTTTTAAATATGTATGACCAGGTTATTTTCCAATTAAATACCCTTAATAATTAAATGTTACCCGTGCAATTTACCAGCCATTGTCCAGAATTCACACTAACTATCACACCTTAGGCCCAAGCAGCTGTTATAGTTCAAATGAGAATCTGTATGCAATCAATGAAAATAGCTTTTGGAATCTGGCACAAAAATCCCAAATAGTAATAAAATGACCAAGGAATTTTATCATAAATATTTTTTAAATCTTTTGATAAAACTTTACAATTTTCTTATACATCTTTAACTACCACTGCATGTTGAACCAGATAATGCGGACATTTTCAGAGCCATCTTAACAACAACAACAACAGTAGTCTAGGCTTAAAATGCTAATAAAATATATGACATTTTATTTTGACTGTTTAGTGGGAGTGCTGTGGTGCATTCGGAGCTGACGACTGGAACTTAAACATCTACTTTAACTGTACGGACAGTAACCCCAGTCGAGAGAAGTGTGGAGTCCCCTTTTCCTGCTGCACCAAGGACCCTGCTGTAAACTACTTTTTGCTAATGGTTTACTTAATACATTTAAAGCTAAAAAATTTAAAAGTATAGCTTTGACCAGTTATTTTCTGTTCCAGGAGGATGTAATAAACACTCAATGTGGATATGACATTCGAGCTAAACCAGTGAGTAACAACACAAGTTATTTTACAGTTTTGGTGTGATTGTAGTTTTTTTGTTTTTATTAAATCTACTCCCTTGTGCTTGTTCCAGGACTCGGAGCAGAAAGACTACATCAATGTAAAAGGCTGTGTACCTCAGTTTGAGAAGTGGCTGCAGGATAACCTCACTTTGGTGGCTGGGATCTTCATTGGAGTAGCACTGCTGCAGGTGGGCCTTAGTAACAACATTCATCAATACCTAATAATAATACACAATAACTCAAATGATTTTTACCCTTTACAGATATTTGGGATTTGTTTAGCGCAGAACTTAGTGAGTGACATAGAAGCAGTCCGGGCAAGCTGGTAAGTTCAAATCATGTTCCCAGTCACGTACTCTTATTTGTTTATTATATTTGGTTTTCATGTCCAAAATATTCAAATGATGCTGGCCACACATTCTAAATTTCCTGTTTACAAAAAAAAACTGCAATGATTTCTAAAAAATAGGCTAATATTTGCACATTTTCCAAACTTATATTATATTCTCTCAGAAAAAATGTCGAAAATGCTTGTAAAACTACTGTGGTTAGTACATAAAATAGCATTGCTGTTCTGTTTTTTTAAACAGGAAATAAGAAGTGTGTGGCCTTTGAACCCTGTACAAAGAGTCAGTCAAAGATTTAATTTAGTAGCATAAATATCATTCTAGATTTTACCTTTTAGTATTATTTATTATTATTATCAAAATATTGCATTAGAGTATAATTCAAATATGTGTTTTGACATTTGTTTAGAAATTTCTGCAGGAGTATTATCTCATGTTAACCTCACTGCTTCCATTTTCCAAGCAGCCTATAATGTCAAATGTTAAACGCTTCTTCATCATGAGCTAAATGTGCGCTCACCCCTCATTCTTCCTCCTCATGCTTCGTCAGGGTGCCCCCCCCTCTGTTCATGCGCCGACTCCCACCTCACTCCAGCAAGAAAGCAGCGGCATACTACCACTGAGACACTCACTTGCACACATGCTGTCTGTCGCCGGTGGGTGTGAAGGCTTCATTTGGTCACTGTTTTGTCCTTAGAGCATTGCTGTGTTTGGACGAATTCTGTGTTTGTAGTTTGGCTCAAAACTTTAAAACATTCTTTCTACAGAGGGGAGTGTGGCACAGGCCTAGACTTGATTACGTTTGGTAATTACGTATTAATTAGGGTTGGGTATTAAATTGAAGGCAATCAGAATTTGACACGGGTAGAAGGAAGCAGATGGATCATATTACTACAGTCAATTAAAACTAATATTGAATTTATAAACATCAATTATTTGTTGGTGATGTAGAGCCCATAAGAATTTGACAGGTTCGATTACTATAAAGAAAAAGAACTGAAGGTAATTCAAATGAGAAAATAGAGGAAAATAGACATCTTTAGCCTTTCCTTCTAAAGTCAAATGTGGTTTGGTTGACACTAGCTCTAATCTGGTGGTTCCCATTTTTAATAAAATTTAAAAAATCTTTCCTGTGACACACTCCGGACTCTTTACTAGAAATCTTCCACCAATGTGACCTTTACTTTCCTTCCACAGAGCACTTCTATTTTATCAGCTAGAAGTTAGCATTTAGCTGTCTTGTGACCTAAACCATTTGCTAAGTGTTTCTATTCAGTGTTAGTGTATTTCTATTGTCTTAAAACAAGTAGATTTTCAAATTTGTTCCCTAAATTATGATAAAATAAATAAATTGTGAGTTTGTAAGCTAAAGTCAGTATTTAGAGAATGATGCAAGAGTTAAAGAGAGTAGAGAGAAAGAAATTTAGCTAATGCCAGGTGGCTAATAATGCTAACAGTGAAAACAAAGGACTTAAAGTATCAGTGGACCACAATGCAATAGGCCTGAGATCTAAGCCCCAAACTAGAGCTACCAAGAGAAAGTCTATTCTCAGTTTTTGGTGGCTACTTTTTCAAGCGTCCACTGCAGTCTGTTTACCATACGGCACCACAATAGTCTATTTTTGATGGTGACATTGTTCTAATCCAAATGAATAATTCTGTTGTCATGTGATTTCTTCTCCCACACGTTGAAGTGGCTTTTATTCTCAGACTTAGAACAATACTTTCTTTCTTTCTTTTGTAGCCTTATCTTCTTCCTCTGTGTCCTATTGTGTCCAGCAGACGACATATTTTTCTATTGTCAACTAAATCCTCAATCTCTTTTCTCTCCTCTTTAGCGTAGACTGCTGCAGACTTCCTAAGCCTTCCTAATTGTGAACTAGCATCCCAAAACTGACTTCTACCATATTTTCAAGGCACATTGAATAATTATATTGACATTAAAATGTTTTTTTTTTTTTTTGTCATTGCAGCTTTTTCACCTAAGAATGCATTCCAAATCTGACAGGTATGAATCTTAAACTCCACTATACACTGGGCAACTATATATTCAATAATATTAATATTAATTTTCATTTCATTTCAATTTTTCATATTTTTCTAGCTCCAGATTACAAAAGAACTTCACCGAACCAGCACCTTCTTACGAGCACTAAAAAGCCGTCGCACTAACATTTTTGTATATAACATTGCGTGGCTCCTGTACAAAAAGTCATTGTCCAAAAGCAGTGCACTACATTCAGACTGTCACAATGCTCTGTTTTGATAGCTAAGTGTAAAGGCTAGGCGTTTTTGATACATTTTTTATTAGATCAGTATTTTTCACTGTAACACTAAACTATGGCTAAACACATAGGATGTAAATTTAGTTGTCTACAAGAAATATGTTTGCAATGTTAAGTGCTTGCATTGTTTCACACTCAAAAATGAAGGGAAGCCTAAAAATAATGGCTTTAAAATGTAAACATTCTGGTTTTACAAAATGCAAGGGACTAAATTATTATGTTTGCTACTAAGTTTTGTACCTGTGACTGTTAAATTATTACTTATTGGTGGCATAGACAGTGCTAAAAGTAAAATTTAGCAACACTCATTATTGCATTACATTATGTTAGTCATACTGCTACTGTTTTAATCATTATTCATTATTATCATTTCTGTCCATTCTAATATGTCCAATGCTGCATTTTAGCATCCACACAATTGTGAATGCTAACAGAGATGCTAGGAAGTGGGTAGCGCTTTGCCGATAGTCCAGCCGATAGTCCTAAGTATAGTTTGTATGTACTACAAGTGTTACTGTGGGTTCTCTTAGGCTTACTCCACATCTATGTTTAGGACGTGAATTGGTCAATGTAAAATTGTCCATATGGCATAGAGAAACAATCTCTGTGAGCCCATTTCTACAAGCATACATAACCTTTAGTGGGAATACCAGGAAAAAGATGAATGGTTTGCAGGCTTGGTCAAAAACTGAGAAAGTTGGAAGCAAACATATTAGTATGGACATAACCTGTATTATTGTCAATGGCTATAAATGTGCAAATTCAATCTTAGGATAGTTTTGCCAATGTTAGATGAAATGACATGGACCAAGACAAGCGGAAGATTATGAATTTTTAAATATGTACTTCTTTTTTTTTTTACCATCTTTTAACAGAAGAAACATTATTGATCTGGATATTATAGAAAAGCTAAGGCCACTATTTGTTTTGTATTATCCATGTTTACAAGTGATCAAAATTCAAACTGAGATCCAGTCTAAAGTATTGATGATAAATACTATTATGATCATTATGGCGTTCAAAAGCTCGAAGCATGAGTCCCTGTTTACAGCGTGTGCGTATATTGACTAGGTGAGTTTTGATTCTACTGATGATGGTATATTTGACTGGGTTCTATGCAGTGATTTGACCATGTTAAACTACTGTAAAGTCCCTCACTCATCACTTCTTGTACCATTTCTATCGATTGTATTTCCATGAGCATTGTCATGTTCTACCTCCTCATCTCCTTTTCTCATGTCAGACTTGGATGGATTTAAATATGAAGTTGTATTAATGAATAATAAAGGTAACAAAAGTTTGAGTCAGTCTGGTCTGTAGTCGTTCCCGTACACCTCCCACTCAGGGTCTGTCAGGGCTAGACTTTCCTACAGTCTGTTGAGAAGTAACCAGACATGTTTGTTTATTCACCATCCTACACTATTTACAATTCAAATCATTTCGACAACAGCAGACTAATGCAAGTGCAGAAATGTTATAACCAAGATAACGTAGACTACTAAGTGAGAAACTTTTGGTCTACATGCATATTACAAAAAGTCTAAGACAACTTTCTGTAATATTTGCATAATAGATAGTTGTCTTATTCCTGATCATTTTTTTTATTTAACTAGCAATTTCTGTAATTTATTTTCAAATTTACATTGTATTGTGTATATATTATCATTGACGAGTGTAAAGAGGTTGTACATATAAAGTAAAATTTCAATTTGTGTATGAAAGTAAAAAAAGTATAATATAGACGTTGGCATTTAAAAGTAATGGAGGGAGACTCACAAAAGGATTCAACTGAATTCAAGCAGTCTCAATAAAGTTTACGTGTTTTATCATTTTATGATATAGTGCATTTTCAATATATTATACAAGCCTTTTTTCACCAGATTAAGTATACTGAGGCTTTTGATTATTAAACTTTCATCTAAATAAATATTGCAGGATATTCTTGGCCACTAGTGTTGCTAAGATGACAGAAAGGCAGTCAACAGTAGCAGGAATGTCTTCAATAAAGGGAAGCAGCCATGACCAGCTATTATCTTTTAATTATCTGAGTTACAATCTTTCAAATGTACAACTCATGACATTTACAACAAACATTTACGTTTATAGTACTTGATGCAGTTACTATGGATACATCTCCACTGGCATGTGTCTTCAGAAGAGCACAAATCTGATAAATAACCATTCATACCATAAAAAAACTAAACAAAAAAACAAACAAAAACAGTGGGCGCAGGAACACACTGTAGCATGTTCTCAAATGTTTACAGTGACTGCTTCAAAGAGACGGACAAACCCACAACAAAAGAGTAGTCCGCTAGTGGGACCATCTTCAGTTACCTCAAGTTAAACTACGCTCCTTATAGCCTCAGCGGTACAGTCAAAAACACATGCTGTTTATATACACGCACTGGCCATTTTATTAGGTACACCTTTCATCCACTCAGCACATGGCAGCAAGTCCAAGACAGAATTATTTAAGTTACCACGAACAGAAGCGGAAAATGGGAAACTAAGTGACTTTTTGGCGTGGCTTTTAGGCTAGTATTTCAGAAAATGCTGATCTATTGGGATTTTTATGCACAATCATCTCTAAGATGTACTGAGAAATAGCGTCGTCCAAAAGAAGGGAAAATATCAAGTGAGCAGCAACTGTTGGAAGAACAACAAGTCTAGACAAATTCAGGTGGTTGTATCAGGAAGCGCATCTGGTGTAAAATTCAAGCCACTGCACTCAGGGAGACAGACTATAAGCTGAGGTGACCTGGGCAAGGAGAAGGAAAGGAAGGTTTATCATCTTGAAACAGCCACCTGTAACCTGCTTTCAGACCACTCCTGATAACCCTAAAATGGTTTGTAGAAATCCATGCATTTTTACTAGTTAACTAGTTTGACTAACAACATCAATCTCATTCAAAATCACCTTCCTTCCCTCCTTTCTGATACTCAATATATGCCTAAACGTACGGTAGGATACTGGCATTTAAAACCATTTGTGTACCTAATAAAGTGGTCATGCGTGTAATTTTGGAATGGCCATCTTTTTTTATTATTTTCCTATAGTACACAACCGTAGCTTTGTGTTGTGCTTGAAACTTGGACTGGGGGCATGCGATTTATAGGCTTAGGAGCAGCTGTGTGGTGAGACAGTGTCAATGTAACATACAAGTAAAAATAGATCTTTCCTTCGTCTTCACATGATATAGCATAAAAACCTCCTTGTTTATCCGCCACTGGACAATACAGCGTTTCTTTTTCTCCACGTCCCAATGCAAAGTGTCATTTAAAATCGGAATTAAAATCTTTCAATCCCCAGAAGTGAAAAAGGAGAGAACAAGAGGAAGCTGTATTTTGAGATTGGGCTGCTGCAAATACACTGGACTAAAACATGCACAGGTTTCTAGGCATTTTTATAATCGTAGCTACGTGGGACACAACTGGCACGGAGCAGATATCTGCTTTAGAAAACTTTCAAAATAAAAGTCACAGCGGTCGTTATATATATTTTTTTTGTGTGCACATTTTCACTGGTGGCAGTACCTGCAAATGATTCACAGCTATGGTCGTAGTCATAGATCTGTTGCGTATATGGTTGCTTTAGCTCTGGTTGTGAGCTAACTGTAGCAGATGCATGCACAAGTATTGATGGGCGATGCTTAGGCTTAAAGTTGATAAAATTCACGTCACATAACAATGGTAAATCCTTCCAAAATGTTCGCTCCCATTTAGATTAGTCAATATATGGCTTTCAGGGGATGACTTGTAAACCCCAAAGTCTAAAAACACTTAAAGTTTGGTTGTAACAAAATGGGCTAAATGTTGGAGCCAGTTCTACAAAGACAGTGTACATTTTGGGCATAGATGCATCTTTAGCTATATACAGATGATGTGCCGATATCCCAAAGCCCACCATTGTTTTAAATCAAGTCAGTCTAAATTTGGTTTCCATGTTTCTATGCGATGAGTTTCAGCTAAATTTGTCAAAATGGTCAAAAACTACTTTAGTATCTTTGTATTATTAGAGAACACTATTGGTACCAGTGTAGAATGAAAAGTCTTGTTTTGGGGAAGTTTCAGACCACTTTTGGCAATGTAAACATTTGAAGGCTTAAGCTATGTTTGCGAAACTGGCCCCTGTTTAAAAGATGCAGACGTATGCAGAGCAAAATTTTGGAATGCAATGCTAGTCTGGCGCTAAACAGAAGTGAAGATGGGACATGGGTGGCTGGCAGTAAACGACATGGTACCTTGGCACGTGACGAGGGAGGGGTCGGTGGAGGTGGTCAGGCAGGCGTCTCATGTGTGTAGAAACGTGTGTATATATATATTGTGTGTATGTGTGTGTGGGAGAGGGGGGTATATGTGGTGGTGCAATGGGGGAAACACAGTCCTTTAGCTCTGGGCCGTTAGCCGCTGCTCCGTGAGTGAGGCCTGGTGAGAGACCGTCTTGTTTTCGTGAGCCCGCAGCTTGGAAACCACATCGATAAACGCCAGGCTCTGGACTTCTTTGTGGAGGGGTTCTGAGAATGAATAGAAAAAGCTAATTAGTATCTAAATCACCAAGATTTAGTTCATCACAAGGCCTTGTTTTTTTTTTTCTAAAATTTGGTTTCTTTACACATTTTCTAAATCAACTTGAAGTTGCAAGGCTACATAAAATTGCCGATACTGATGATGTATAAAGAATTGACAACATGCAGTCAAATGTATTAGTAAGTATTTAGTATTTAGTCCTTTCACCAACAAACCAAAGCTAACCTAATGCCAAATTGCTCAAACTCTAACTAATAAACAAGTTCAAGTTAGTTTTTATTTAATTTGAAGATTGAAAGAATAGCATTTATGAACACAGTAACTGTTAAATTAACCAAGGCAATAGTTGTATGACGGAAGAAAAGACACATCATCCAAGAGTCGGAATAAATCACTCAGCTCAGGAAGTCTGCCCAAATGACATTTCAGTTTTTTACATAAGACTTTATATAATTTGTAATCCTTCACCACATTTCATTACTTATATGAGCATAAACATGTATCTTCTCACCGGAGCCCATGACAGCACAGATGAGGATCATGGAGTTATATTTGATCTCTGGAGCGCTCCTCTCGTCAGACAGTAGTTTGTGAAGAACAGACACCAGACTGGACCCAACGAAGTCCTTCTCTGCGGCCACTAAAACCAGCACAAAAGCTTGCCATCAAAAACACAGCTTAGATACATAAGGGCCACATTATCCCTTCTCTGTCTTACCCAGATCCAGTGCTGCTATGAGACCCAAAGCCACCAGTGCTTCGTTCTGCATGATCATATGCTCGCTCGTGGCCATGGTAACTAAATGCTTGACTCCTCCACACTGGATGACTGTTCGGACGACTTCCTACAAGCCACAAAACACAACCTGATAAATCACCTAATAACCAGGGCTTGACACTAACACTGGCCAAATGTTGGTAGATTTATTTATTTTATTTTTTTACTTTAGGTCTATCTGCTGTTAAGCCCATAAATGTCCCTGTAGTTTAAAATAAATAGTAAATAATCAAAGAAGGAAACATATTAATGGTGCATTTATTGAAAACATATAGCCTTAAAGCATGATTATTATACACTACACATTAAAAAAGTGGAACTTTTTTTTATTTATTTCAGCAGCTTCAAAGTCATAATGAAGGCTAAATGAGTTGTGACAGGGTAAATGAAGCTTATTTTCTCTCCTCCTTTGTATGAAAACGAAAGCCTTGCAAGAATACATGTGCCAACTTGGAAGTATCAGGTCAGTCTTACAAAGCAAATTGCTTTTCAGTAGGTTTTTACAGTATAGTAAGTGTTCAAAGAAATAGAGAGATGCAGACCTGTGTTTTTCTGGTTAAACTTCCAAGTAACACTATAAAACAGTAAATATTATATAATTTTTTTGTGTATTTATGCTGTTCTGTGCTATTATTTAAATGTGTGGGGTAAACACCATAAAGAGAAAAAACTAAAATTGCATTATTCCCCTTTAAATTGGCTAGCAAACCTACCTGGCTTAACTTCTAAAAAACACTAGCCTGGGTGACCAAAAAAAAGTTTGTGTCGCGCCCTGATTCTACCCAAACAAACAGCGGTGCTCTGACCTTGGACTTGCTGTGTCTGATGAGAGCAGACAGCAGCCGGTTGGACTCTCCCATCACTCCAGCGTGATCTTTGGCTTCACACCACTCCACCAGACGCTCCACCAGCTTCACATTGGTCCCCAGCTGCTCCGCCGCTTCGGCTGGGTCAAAACAAAACAACCGGAAGATGTTTGCCTAGTCTTACATGGATCAATATGATATACCTTCATAATGCCTTTTCAACCTTTAGCCTTTTGGTTTCAGAGCTAGCAACAGTCAAAGATGGATATAAAGATCCCCTTGACAACACTGGCCACTTTATTAGGTAGCTCTTGTACTGCATTTTTAGCATAGTTGCTTTATTGTTGTTATTAGCCAGTGTTTAAAGTCACTTCCTGGTTTTCCTGAAATTGCTTGGCTTGAAGTTTAGCAGGTTTGTCTTTACAATATGTGACTAAGTACTAAACTGCTTGATGTAATAAAAAGTTGATTAGTGATTTGAGCTTACGACAAAATTAAAAGGTCTACCTAATATTGAGTCCAGTGAGTTTGGCATCAATTTGTATAGTGGATGCAAATTCTTTTCTACTGCTTTCTAGAGCTATGCCTTATCAAATCGCAATACAGGCTCTAAATGTGAGCTGCAAACAAAGATTTTTACTAAGGTTTGAGCTAAGGACTGTAAAGTAATGAACCTCAGCTTTCTAGTAACAGATTCTTATAACCTTGAAAAATGTAATGACAGTGATGTACGTACCTTGTGTATCAATGAGCATTCGTAATGTTCCCAGCAGTTTAAACTGGACAGGAGGCATCTCTGAGGGCAGGAACTTCAACACCACATCTGCCACACCAGCTGACAGCATCTTGGATTTGTTCACGACTAAAAGAAAGAGAAACCATTAAGTAAAAACTAACTGTGTCATCCTTTCTATGTAAAAACAAGAAAGCACTCGGAGAGTGCATACCGACACCAGGACAGCTAATTTCCCCTATACAATGTTTTGGCACTAACTGCTACTTTAATCTGTGATGTTTAATGGTTTTTATATTGTTAACAAGCAATTAAGAGGCCACGCCCCCAAACCATGACAAATATGGGAAGGGTCTATTTGACTTGTGTCATTTGTCTGGATGTTTGTGAAGGATGCTTTTGTCATGTTTTATAAATTT
>JAVQKG010407297.1:0-20106 GCA_036025885.1 Hypseleotris bucephala | reverse complement strand
ATCATTCCTTCTTAATACCCAAAATAATATTAGATATTTACTTACAAGACTAGACTAGTACTCATACTTTTGTAGAAGAAAGAGCAGTCAACAAAGTTGCTTAAATTGATGTAAAATTGATTCAGTATAAATGAGTAGAAGAACAAAGTATCTTTTGTAACAGCACAAAATCCAGTATACCACAACAACTACTAATATTGCTTTTTACTGCTACTGTTAATGTTAGATTACTTGAACTTTTATTATATACTTGTCCAGTTGTGAGGTTGAATATCCACCTTGTTAAAAAAAAGAACAATTATATTCTGTTAGATCATTTTCCACTAATGTTATACATCTGATACAAGGTGCATGTTCAACACCAGTGTAGTCAAATCATAACCAAGTCAGCCATTTCTGTCCACATAATTAGGGTTGCTTTCATGAATGTCAATCTTCTGGACAAATACCTCTTAATTGCTCAGTGATAAAAAAAAACAGGCAGTTTGGATAAGGGCCCCTGTGGAAACCAAACAAAAGAATATAATTGCCATTAGGGCATCGTGATTGTGCAGAAACACTCTATTAGTATTCAAACACTGTGGGGGAAAAGAAACTTCGAGATGGCATACTAAGTACTGTGTGTGTGTGTTTGTGTATTGGCTGTAATATGGGAGGAGATTTCCTATGTGGCATTATGTAGACATCCATGACCAATTAATCTGCCTTACATCAAGTCTCTACTCACAGATGGATCCTTTATTAGAAGCATTTTCTAATCAAGCGGCAGCACCTGCTAAACTCCAATTTTTACAATTTGAAATGTTTTATTTTTGGTAAACAAATTGCAGAGCTTGACTGGAACCAATCCATATATGCAGATTTGCTTGCTGTTCCTTGACAGAAATGAGCACTTTTGCCTCAGATACAGATACTTGTTGTATATATACTAAAAACCTCATGGAGAGTTGTTATACTATTTCATATGTTGTTCAGTTAACAATAAACAACAGTGTTTCTAGGGTCATGCATTTGGAAATGTTGGATTTATTCAGTGTAGCCAGACGATACACCAGGCCTTCATTATGAGATTGTTAACATTTTTACAATTGTGCCCAGACATTAGATTTGGGCTGCTAGTCGACCACACCCATATACAGAGAAAGAGGAAGATGTTACATGTCATCTCGATCAATGGCCGCCATTGTCTCTCCTGGTCTGGCCGAGGTATAACACCTTTCCATGCACTTAAGCCGTGACCACTGCAGTGCGCTAAGGGAGCACATGGCTATGGATTGCCTCGTGTCCCCAATGCGATCGGTGCTATTGATCGCACTAATGCTGGACTGCAGAGGAAGGGGAGAGCCTGAGAAATGGAGCGAGTGAGAAGGAGGAGATGAAGAGAGAGTGAGCTGCAGGAATGCGTCCCCGGGGAGCCCGTCTTTGGCTGGGGCAGGGCCGAAGGAATGCTCCCCAGGAGAGCAGCGTGAAGGCTGGGGCAGGCCTGGAAGAATGCTCCTCTGGAGAGTTCAGAGTGGAGGCTGGCTGGGGCAGGGCCGGAGGAATGTTCCCCCAGAGCACCCCTTAACTCCGGGGCTCTGCGGGGGGAGAGACAGCTCCCCGTCCTCCTCTCTGGCTCCAGGATGGCTGCGGATCGGGTTTCTGTGTGGGGATCAGCATCCTGCAGACAGGGCTTTAGGTTGCCCTGGGGAGGAGAGAGGAGGCTGAAGGCACTGAGAGTCCATAGGCCTTTCCAAAAACACTTCACAAATGCTTTGTCGTAGTCGGACTGAAGCGTCTGCTTTTTCTGCTATTGTTATTATCCTTCACAAAGCAAGTTTCTCTGTGTTTGTACTGTTTGTACTGGCATGATCATGTAGTAGATGTGTGGTTCGCACAAAAACAGGCCTCAGACCTGATCTCTTTTCAATTTCTGCCAGTGTTTACTACAAGCCCACACTGTAAATAAAAATAACACAGTAGCTCTGAGTTTAATTCAAAAGATCACATTTCCACAAAGCCTTTCTACATCAGTTGGATGAAATTCTGGGCTCTGCAGATATTTGAATAGACCGTGCACACATGGGCTGTGGGCCTAGTGGCCATTCTTTCATTACGGGTCCAGCTCCCTTGAGCAACACCTTTTCTTGTGTCCTTCACTAGAGGAGGGGCATGGCTGCTTCCCCAGGAGAGCTCCATGCCCTGCTATTTTAACCCTCTGTGAGATGACCTTTTTAATAAGTGTCTCTCTGTTTTCCTGCCGGCCACTGTGCGAGCAAACAGAGCATGTCTTCTGCTTCCCTCAGATAAAGGAATCAATCAGAGAGAGTGCAACAAAGAAAGAGCCAGATAACTGGGCCATATATGGATTTATATTATGTAGATTTCCCCTTTCTTCTTCCCTATGGACATTGCAAAATGCTCAGCTTCAATAAAATACATTTCCGATTTATGAGAAAAATACAAATGGAAGGAAAAACAATAAGCGCTCCACACAATGCAGATGTTAATATGATAGAAACTGTTTACACTCTTTAATATAAAGCCTCTATTTGTGATGGCAAGTAACTCATATTTTTGTAAACCCACTAATATATGATTCCTCCTAATTTTTCGAATCCAGTGTTTGTTAAAAGAGTTCCAATTCATTTAAGTCTTGGGTCAGAATCACGGAAACATCTAGTAATACCCTCAACTATGAGCAGGCTTCTGGCAGGCCATGTTTTCTACTAACTCCTTCCAACACGCTCCTATTGGTTGTACAGTTTATTTTTATTTTTTTCTTGCAAACTTTGTGTATCGATCCAACAGCTGCTTCGCGGCTGCCAAAAAGAATGTGCCAAACTGCAAAGACTTTATTTGCTTCAAAAGGCCTCACATTAGAGGGAAGCGACATGAGCAAGACCTGATTAGCCGAACTCAGAGCTGCTGTCGTTCATCACAAATTCTGCCACTGTATTTTTTTGCCGGGGCGTCTTGCGACATCCTGGTACAAAGAGCAGCACACTGATTACAAGGCTTTGAAAGGAGGAGAGGCGGTCAGGGGAGAATAGCTACTTCTGGCACAACGCAGCCACTGAAAAGAGAGCTCATGCTAGAGTGAGCTCTCAAAATTGGCCTTGGGTCCTTCCAGCTCATGTGTTTGTGAGTGTATGTTGTATTAGAGAAATAGGTGAGCAGCGTTCGCATCTTCTCACCACAATGCTGGTTCCGTTAGCTGGATTGGCATTAGGAATTCAAAGCATATGCCTCCATGAGGACACCCTGGTTCTCTTCCCCCTGTGCTCCTCACCACACACATTATGCACTGTATAAAGTATTTATTGGTCTTTGTCAGACAAGGGCTGCATTCCTGCTGGAAAACAATCAAAGAAAAGAATAGATAAGTACCCTTAAAAAAATTACATTATGTAATGTTTTGGCTTTATATGTAGTCTCAACAGTTGTCATTATTTTTGGATAGTCCTATATAGTTCTTATACTCCACTATGTAACTTTAATTCATTGTCACCTAGCTAGCAATCCCAATTCTATTTCTACTATATGAAAATAAATGACCTGGACTAATGGAATAACACAAACATCAACAGACTAACAGCTCAGCCAGCTAAACTTGGTTTGGTTAATTTCAGTGGAAATGAAATTCAGTGGGATATGTTCTAGACCTTTATAGCTTAAAAAAGGGTTTAGCTATATGTGCAAATAGATAAGATACAATATAGTGACAACTGTCCCATGTGTGGTAGGACCAGTGCATTTGTCAACAGAAGTCATATTATCAAACATACATAGGGCTGCTTTAAAAATGACAATAGCCACCTTGCAATTACATCCCCCTCCATCTGACATACATCATCTCAAAGGGTTTGCTTGCTCAATCAGTCATCCACTTAGGCATGCAAACACACACATGCCTCCTCGCTGCACCTGCACGCTTGCACTTTGCATTTTAGAGAGACGACACATAATTCATCGCCCTAGTGGCTAAACACACACTGCTACTTCATCCAGATGACCTCTTTCTTAAATAGGTAGGATGGACAAAGCGGGCATCATTGCAGCCAAGACTCAATGTAACAAAAAAAACATATCAATTACATTGTTTTTTCATGGCACTGCTACTGTACTTTACACCCCTTTTAAAAACTTCAATTGTGTGACAAAAACCTGGCCGTGCTGCACTTGTCTCGCTTTTTTCCCTTTCTCTCCACATCTCTCCCTGGCCCCGGCCCAGACTCGCTCTCTTTGTTCGTTCGCAGCCTGCAAGTCTTTTTCGGCGGCACAAGCAGAAGAATGGCACATTAAATCTTAATAGGACTGCGTCTGGCCGTGTTGAATTGCAGAGCGTGTTAAGCCGGCGCTTTCCTCCCCCTTGGCACACGCTCGTGGAAGTGGAAAACAATTGAATAAAAGAAACTGCTCCCTCCCCTTTCTGTAGCACAAGTGACTTCAACGGCTCTCGGGAAGCCATGAGACCGAGCTGGCTCCTGGACACAAGCGGCTTCCTGAAAGTGTAACATTAATGACTTTAGATTTTTTTATAGACAACAGTTATGTAATTTAGATCAGTTAGACTGGTGCACACACATATTTTTGTTCATTCATTCATGTTTTGTTTTTTTAATTAGAGAGCTTTTCCAGACTTTCCCAGTTACCATAGGCTATAGACACACCCTGGACAGTTAGTTGCTGGGCTTATAGAGAACTAGAAAGCACTCAGGAGAGCGCAGACCTCTGCCAAGACAGCTGTTTTGAAAAAATCCTGGATCCAGACGGTGACCCGGATCACTCCTAACATCCAATCACTTGCTGTGGATGCCACCAAAAAGAATTATCTCCTTGGTGGAGGTAATAATACAAAGACCTTTACTAGAGGCAGTTTAGATGGCCATATCACTAAACACACACTGAACACAAAGTCTTAGGACCATAGGTAGAAGCTGGAGTACCTGGAGAGTACTAACAATAACACAAGGAGGAATAGCTTTCCTTGCTGAAAAACAGGAGCACTAACCACTAAGCCACCCTGCATATTTTTGTTTTTGTGGCAATTTAGAAATACAGCCCATAACCACAATGGCTTGGGGTATAGATGCAAGACGTTCTTTAAAAAGCTAAATGCACCAATGTATTTAAGTTAGAGTCAAATATTGTATGTTATGAAGGAAAAAATCCAGATAGACAAAGCAGTAACGAGACGCATTGGTGGTAGCTGAAAGCCAGCCTAGGCAACCATAGCTCAGTGAGTCCAGCCCTGCTTTGTAAGGCCGTCAGAGGTGGTAATTAACCAGTGATGAGTTGACTGGTTGTGTGTCCAGTGCCCGGCACCTCTGGGTGGGGCTGTGAGAGGCAGATAAGGCCAACAGTGGGCTTATCTCAGAGAAGGACAGGCACCAGACCTGCCAGGCAAATCCACCCACCACACCATCCGCATTTTATTAACAACATCATTAATGCCAGACAGGTTATGTGCGGCGGCTCGGAAGAGAGACACCGGTAAAAGAAATAAAAGTCAAAATAAAAAATAAAAAGTCTCAATTCCTGCTTGGCCAGGCCAGTCTAAAGTACATAGGCACAGGTTGACGTGTATTGAAAGCAAGGGGCTGGAGGAGATGTTTACCAGGTAGGCAGGCATCGGAAGGGCATGGAGAGCACGCTTGGATCTTACCTCTGGGTTTTGCACGCTCTCCTCTGGGCCGCAAGAATTCAAATGATTTTCTCTTTTTTTATATATTTCAAACGTGGGACTGCTCACCGGAATAATGATGAAGTCAATACAGAGAAACATAACTAGGCACAAAGAGAAGCCCAAACATATATTGAAAACTTAATGGCTGCTTCAGAATTGTGTTTTTTTTTTCCTTCTCTCACACATATTAAATCAGAGAAATTACATTAGCTCTAAACACTGCATGCTAGAATATGATCTCACATCATCAAATCAGCGTTATTCACTGCTTTTCGTCTAATGAGCAGTTATGTGAAGTGTGTAACAGAACAAAACAGCTTTTAATTAACACTATTTGCATATCAAATGCCAAAGACCTGTTCAGTCAGGCGCTAAAAGCACTCAAATCAACAGGCAGGTTATAACTTAGCTTTGAGACAATGACAAGTTCAGAAAAACAACGTGTAGCTCATTCTAGGAACCGTTGGTAGTCATGTTAAGAGTTCCAACTAAAAAGGTCATGGTTGTCTGTAGTGAAAATGAGTGAGTTACATTTAGTTAGATACATTACTTAATATTTAATCTATATTATTTTGAAGTAACAATAATTTTGCTCATCAAGACAAAAGTATGTATTTACATATACCCACCTCTTTTTTATTTTGTAAAAATCAAATTGAAAGAAGGGTTTTCATTTTTGTGTCTATAGTATTTGTTCACATCAATACCTAATTTTAAATCATACCCTACTTGTATGTTTGTTTTTCCACCATTTTCTTTACTAACGTTTTAATATATATAGCCTCAGCCCTTTTAGTAACACAGCAGTTATCTGTAGATTAAAACTGAGGTATTTTGACTGTTGCCATTTGAAAAATATTTAACCAGTAAAGCTAATTCTGGGAACCCTTTGGAGCCATGTTAGAAGTCCCGACTGAAAAGGTCATGGTTTTTGGTTGTCTGTGTGGAAATGTTCTCCGCATTTGATCCCCATAGATTTTTTTTCCTTGGATGGATTTTGCCAAAGTTGCCAGTAATGGGAGGAAAGGAAGCAGAATATGGAGGGCGGTGGAAAGAGTGACCAGTCCGACAGCTTTATGTCTCCCAGTTGACCATGCGCAGTGAATTGGACCCACAGGAAAGAGCAGAGCCAGCACTGACGGCATCCCACTATAGCCACTGCGGTTTAGGAACTTTGGGGGTTACACTATCACCAACTCAACATTTACCCCGCTTTTTCCGTCTCTTTACCCCTCCCTGGGGTTGTTTTTGTTGGCCAGGGGGTAGTGTTTGGGTGGGAGAGCTATGGTGCTTTTTGGAACAGCCACTCCTATATACTTTCAGGATATGGGGAGTTCAGCCACCCACAAGGACAGGGATTCTCAAATATCACATGGAGTAACACATTTGTTCCTTCACACTAATTGCCATTTTCGAGCGGGAAGAGGTTCATAAATTTAGTTTTATGGGCAGGATGGGTGTCGTTAGGGTCTCGGAGGCCACCAGCTGGACTTTGCTATGGAGGTGTTTGTTGGTACAAATAGTAATATGTGCTGGTGCGAAGTGGTTTGACAGTAAAGTCCAGGCTGTCAGGTAGAGACAGAGATGTTCTGTTAATGTTAAGAGCAGAGGACAGTGGGGGGTCCAGCGCCACTTAGAATGTAAAGGTCAACTAATCTATTCCACCTCCAACCTGCTCGGCTGATTGATCATTCTAGAGGAGTGGATCGATTTGATCAGAGAGACTCTCCGAAGAGACCGCCTCCCTACGAGTGCTGGGGAATCAGAAGTGTGCGGAAAACTGCAGAGCATGCCAGCTTGGTACATGCCTCAGCGATAAACCAAGACATTAAAATCCCTGATTAAATAGTAACTCTGGCCACCTGTGGAAGGCATTCTCTGAATAAGCCAGTGATTTAAAAACACCAAAGAACATCTACTGTTTCTGTCACTTCATCATGTTATCCAACTCATTCTATATGCAATGTGTGTGCAACAGAAATCAGATCAACAAAATCCTACAGGACTGACTGACAGCCAAGAGAGATCGCGCGGTGGTAAACAGAGTGGTAATCTTTATATTAGGACATTATGTGCCCCCAGCTAAACCATGATGCATCTTTCTCATCATGAACTTGGTTTGTTGAACATACCCCACAAACAAAGTCAACAGACAAAAACCATTGTGTGATTGGATTTTAATCCAATTGCATTATTATTCCGGCCTCCCATTGGCCATTCATTACTCTCACATGGAGCCTGTGTGGGCTGTTATCACCCAATCAGGCTCAAGACTCTATTCTGGAGAGCATGCTTTCGTTTGCATCCTTTAAACCCTGTGAGCCTTCCCTCTCTCCGGGCCCGCCAACGGAATACCTAATTCCAAAGTAAACTGATTGTTCTCTCCAACAAGATTACGGGCGGTGATGATGTTAGCCAAATGAGACCACTATTCGGATGTAACCAGGGCAAGACGAGTATGCTTACTGCAAGATGACTGATCAGCATGTTAAGAGAAACAAGGTTGGTTAAAAAAAAAGCAGGAACAGAAATCGAGTGTTGGAGAGCTGTGCGCGTGGGGGTAAGCAGAAATGTAATTTGCTTCTCACCTCAGGCGACTGGGCTCGGAGGCCAGTAAATATGCAAACAAGCTGAGCCTGGCCATCAATATGAAGACCCTTGATGATTACTAATCTCCACTGCAGAAGTAGATTGAGGTGTGTTTGGCAGCACTATGCAACAAGAGGAAAGAAAGAGCATCTCCATATTTGCCCCCTAACTCGCAGTTATGGGCTTTTTTGACCTTGAGTTTGATATGAAATACTCTGGATGCATATAAATCAGTAATGAAGCGGAATTTTACCTATATTTCAGCATCATTACAAATTTGAGGCCAACTTGCAGCAACTTTAAACCACACTTTTTTAGATAATGGAAAACTCCTTTAGATACTTGATATGTTGGAGACACAGTAGTTTAGCGGCACATTGTCCTTCCCTATCTGTAATCCGGAATAGATATAGATATATATAAGTCTATAATCTGGGACTAGTAATCCTAATTTTAGAATCTATCTGGAGTGTTTGGCAGCACCACTTTTTATCATTTCCATGGGAAAAAAATCCTCTATTAATTCAACAACATGAACTAAGAATTTCAAACCTGCTACATCAATATTCAGATATTAGCACCTAAACTACCTATATGTGAGTTGTTATACTTGAGGCCAATTAGTTTACAGGCAATTCCCTATCCATAATCCAGAATAAAAAAATAAAATAAATAAACCTATGGGACACGGACCAGGCTGGAGTCATTAGTTGTGTGCGTGGCTTACCCAGACAGCCAGATAAACCAGATGCCTCGTGATGGCCAGGGGTCATCTCTGAGAACACAATGTTGATGTCCTTGCCTCTTCGTCAGTCTTCTTCTCTCCTTTCTCTCACTCTCTTGATTACTCTGCACCGTCATCACGAATACCAAGGTCCGTGTCGTTGTGGAGTTTAGAGGCCGAAGAACCTGTCAGCTAAACCGAAGGAAAGGGAAGACGAGACATGGGAGTAAAAGTCTGTGGCCCTAGGTTGAATGCCTGAGGGTGCGGTACGTGCGGTGGGTAGTTAGCGGCCAAGGAAGCGCAAGTGAATCCGCTCATTTTGGGAAACTTAATGCATTTGAATCATCACCTCGAGGGGAGGGTGTTATGCCTTTGCAGTTGAGGAACCTTGATAAAAAATGCAGCAAAAGTTGTCATTTTTCTATTCCTAAATACAGCAGGAGACGATGTTAGACGAATATATATTCTAAGGATGCTTTAGCAAGGCCCTAAATATAATTGACTATTCCGTGTATTTTCAAGAGCATTTTCAGCACCGAGCTGTACCCTCCACAGTGAGTGCACAAGGCTTGAGGATGTTTACCTGGCATGGTGCCTGTTGTAGCTGCCCTCCTGTTGAGGGAAAGCAGGTCAGGCTATAGCTTTGAGTTTGTTTGTTTGTTTGCAAGTGCGATTTTGCAGTGCCTCTGCCTTTGGATGTGAAGTGGATGTACATACAGTATGTGTGGTGGAAAGGGAGATCATTAAGACGAGCAGCCAGAGTGCATATAGTATCTAAAGAACAGTAAACACACAACTCAGACACTATGCCAATCATAGAGGAGGAGACTGTCCGTAATAATATTGTTTACAGTCAATGTTGGGTGGATTACTCTGAAAAGGTAATGGAAATACTGAACTACATAATAGTATTGTTAATTAGCTAATTTCCAGCACCTGGTTTAGGGTTTACATATGTATTAATTAATGGATAGAATCCACATGGCGTTATTATTGAGTACTGTATATCAGAATCATGGACTTACAGCCTTGTCTCTGTTATCACATGCACTTCTGTGAGCGAGAGGGGAAAGAGGCGGGCATTACAGTACAACATCCAGTCAGAGATGGGCCTAACTGTCAGAGCACAGCACTATTGGCTTACACAGCATGCTGCTGTTCAGAGCAGGGAAGTGGGAAAGAGTGGATGAGACAAAGCTCGGGAGCGCTCAAAACAGTGACTAGTGCTCAATATAAGACTCGCATTGACCCGATGATGAAAATGTAGTAGGTTATATCTTAGTAAAGCATAGTTACTTGAGCAAGTAACTATAATCTAATAATAAAGTTATATCAATCAATCAATCAAACTTTATTTATCAAGCACTTTTCATACATTAAAAATGCAACACAAAGTGCTTTACAAAGTTAATCATACCATACCATCATATCATAGAATATATCATAGCTGCATTACTAAAACGTAATCTAATTACATAACACGCTACTAGTAGCACGTTACTGCAAACAATGTTTCTAGTAGTAAAGGTGGACAAGTTTAGGTTTAAGTAAAAGTATGCTAATGATATTATTTGGTTGTACTTCAAAAATTATAACTGTAATAAACATAGAAAAAGAAGTGAATGTAAATTGTATTTATCTACAATTACTGAAAAATATTTTTAATAACTGCATGGCTATTAATTGTAACATGGTGGTCTTAGAGTATGTTCTTATTATACCTCTCATTTTAAGACTGAAATGCACTGTATAATTCACTCAGGGCTGATCAGAAAGTTATTTCTTCCCAAAAAAGGATATGCCTTAGTTACTTGTTTCACTATTAACAACTCAAAATGTTACAGCTGAATGTTAAGGATACAAATCTGAAGTGCTGGTGTTTATTAGCGTTACCCTATTACTGTCTTGATCCTGTAAAAGACAAACTCCATTCCACAAATTGAATTATTTTAGTGACATTGGTTTGACTGGAAGAGTGAGTTGCCTTGAAGATAGTAGGTTGGATATTGAGACCAATGCAGGATGATGAGTAACCAAACTCACAATCTCACTGAACTGTCCATCTGCTCAGCCATCAATCCAACTCTCCCTTCATTTACTCCTGCAGCCATTTGTCCACACTTGCCTGTGGCCAAAGGGCTATGTCTCTTTGTGGCCCTGATAATCTCCAACAATTTCCTCTGCAATTTATTTCCCAGCTAACCACCCACCTGGTCAAGTAACACACGACTTCTCAAGGTAGAGCCACTCATCCCAGTCAGAGCCGTCCCACCAATCACACCTCGGCTTTTTCTCAGAGCTCTTAGATGATTTGTCTTCTGGAGTGAGTCAGTCAGTGGGACCATGATGCTTTCTGTTGACTTTCGATGCCTTTTTTAGTTACTACTTTTACATGTACTTCTCATAGATTGTCATTTTGTCTAATTTAGGATATATGAGAGAGAACTGCTCCTCTTAGGCTAATGGTGCATTGTTTGGCTAGGTTAGTCTAAAATGTCTGTAGTCTACATGCTAATAAAGGCAAATTTATTTCTAATGATAGTTCCTCACTGTATAAAGATAAACATAAATTGATAAAATAATGCAATGTTAGAAAAAATGGTGCCTCCCCCAAAAACACATAAAACAATTTATATCCAGGTTGATTTGTGTGATTGAAGACATTTACCTGGAGGTTACAATCAGACCAAGACAATAATTTATACCTGAATGTAAACCTAGAGTATTACTGGCCTCTGTCTACAGTGTCCCCATCCCCTCCTCCCTTCATCCTGTCATTGCTCCTCAGTATTCTGCTGCTGTCTTGTGTGGAGTGATTTTGCCCAGACACGTCTGGCTCTGGGTAAAGTGTGGTCCCCGGAGAGCCAGCTCCGCAGCCCCCAGGTCGCCGGCACCATGAATACATTATGATCCCCATTTCCATCCTGTTGCCACGGCAGCACTTTTGGAGCCGCGGGGCGATTAAGACGTGTGCTGTCGATACCCCTGATAGGCGCAGAAGTTGGATGTGGAGGGCGGCCTTTGATCGGATCCTTGCAATTGGTGGCGTCTGTGCTGCTAGACAAAGGAGAGGTGTAGTGAGTTTGTTATTGGTTTGACACCTGCTGTACATAATGCTAATCAAATCTTCATCAGTTTTTTTCCTAGTCTTTATCTCTGTCTTTCCTGCCTTAAACCATTTCCCTCTCGTCCACAGACTTCCGTTGCTCCTCCCCATCAGCGCAGTTCAGCTAAGGCAGCATAATACGCAGCGTCTCTGTGCTTTCTGATATTCTGCTTTTCTCACAAAGGAAGCAACTCCCTTACCTTTTATTGTTTCCTTTTTTTCTTTGGGGGATGATGTATAAAACATGGTGCCTCAGGTAGAGGATGTTGGGTAGGAAGCCATGTCCCCCTAAATGGCCAGCCGTGTGCATGCGCCTAACACTTCACTGAGCAATCTGTCAACATGTCAGCAACACATGTTTTGTAAAAAGCCTCTGGTGGGAGCCAGGGGAAAAAGGCACTCCTGCCAGACCAGAGAGGAAATGCTTTTTTCTCTTCGATGCAGTGGATTTTCTATTGCTGGTGCTGGGTCCCACGGGCCCAGCAGCACCACCCTCCCCTCCTCCACACATACACCCGTTGTCTGCACTTCAGAAATTTGAACCGGGGACCCTCGAGGGGCTTTGCTGGGAGGGTGGGGGTAGGCTGCGAGGGAGGGGCTCTCTCTTTTTCCGAGCGTATGAAATTGTGAAGGTATATTGTGGCAGGTCCCTGAGCGGTCTTTTCTAATACCTGAGTTTCTGGCGAAGCTGGAAATTACCGGCGGCTTCCCCGTGGGACGGCTTTATCCACACCAGGAAGGGAGCACAACTCAGTGGGGAGGTTACTTAATGCATGGCTGAAATAAAAGAATTTCTGAGAGACACAGGCTTTTTCTTTTTCACCCCCCTCTCATTCCCTCTCTTTCTCCTCCCCAGTAGTATAGTTTACTACTCTGTGCTTCTCTTGAAGGGTTCTAGTTTAATAAACTTTCAGAGGATCCTGCTGGTGCAGACAGCTAGACAAATACCCTTGTGTGTTCTCTTTTGTTGGAGATACAGCTTTTTGTTATGTTCTTGCAAATTTGATTTCTCCCTCTGTCTTTGGTTTTCTCTGCCGCCCTCTGTCTCTGTGCATTTCTGCATTTGTCTTCATCTCCCTCGATCTTCTCTCACTCTGCTCACAAACACACACAGTCAAACAGTGTCTCTGGTGGTTGAGTTTATTGTTTGGTCTGTCTCTCCATTCTCCCCCTCTGCGCTCCCTTTTGTTTTCTCCATGTTTTGTTGTATTGTGCCGAGCGGCAGAGATGCAGATAGAATGCAGACAGTTTGCCCTGGGTGCAGAGTGCGCACCAGCACCCTTGGTATCTATTTAACAAAACACATTCATCTATTTACACACGACTAAATGTATAAAAGCAATACAAATCCAGTGCTGGATTGCAGCACTCACTGCAGTGTTTCCAGGCACTTCTCTCTTTCTTGTGTAGCGAGGATGGCCTTTTCCCTGGTAATAAGCACCTGTATCTAATGTCAATGGATCATTAATCTTGGTTGTTCCAACGAAAAAAATAACAACATAAAAATCTCATTCTGTGTACGAAATGCCGTGCTCTGTGTTTCTTCTCCTTCTCCTCTCCTGTTGGTAAATAATTCAACCTTTTCCCTGTAACAAGTGCTGGCCTTAATAGGGAGCAGTACCTGTAGTTGGGATAAACAAGGCAGCCAGCCTCAGCAGTGAAACAGAGGGATTTGGGCTTCATGAGGGCAAAGGAATAAGTCGTTTCCTTGTGAAAGGCAGAATAGACTGGCTGACATTAATTAAACCCTATAGGATAAAGGTTATCTGAGGCCCAGAAAAGCACAGGCCGTGCACACAGGGTGCTATGTCTGCCGAATCCTAATCAAGTCTTATTAAAGCAACATGTCTGGGTCTAGGCTTATTTGTACTTCTATGTTTCAGCACCTATGTCTGCAGTGGTTGGACTTAATATAGTCTGAATACTTGACCTTGACCTTTTGACCATTCGTACCTTTCACTGTAGAATCACAACACATACCCAGTTTGTAGCAAAAGAGTATACCATACAATGTACAGTGCATAAAATTTAATGCTCCAGTGTTTTAAAATAGTTCAAATCTGTTTAAATTAAACCATAGTTTTGCATAAATGCACACAAAAAATATAGTTTCTCCACCTTGTCATTGGCAGGGATTTAGTCTCTTCACCACAAATCTTCCCTTGGTGCACCTGTGACTTAGTCACCTGACCTGAACTTCCATGTGGCACTCATGTTTTACAAATTACCCATGGGGCAATGTGGCACAGTGTGCCCACATCCTCCCTGATGTATTCATGTTGCATGGGATTATGTTCCCAAAGTCCAGGCTGAGACAATGACGGTCACCTCACTAACCTGAGTGTGAGGTTATACATAATGAAGAGACATAGCACAGTGTTGTATGTGTTTGCTGCATTTACCTGGAATAGTACAAAAACACAACATGCACTGATGCCCTGATGCAGGTTAACCTCATCAGCTCTTCGGTGGTAACCTTACATCGCTCCAACTTTCTTCCTGCCTCTCCAAAGGTATCTGCATGCCAAATTTAATTAAAGGTCACCTTATTCGTAATATTCTCTTGATATTTAAAGTAGCCTAGTGAGACAGCCACTAGAGGAATGACATGGCTTTTATTACCATCTCATTGTGCGCTGTTTCTACATTAGTGCATGAGTAACTCTAGCTATTGCACATAACAGTGGTGCTGTGCTGTGGTGCACAGATAATAGCCCATGTCCTCTTGTCTACAGCAGCCAGTGAAATGTAATTAGCTGATATGGCAGTTGCTGTCAGTGATAACTGACTGGGCCATAATATGAGTTGATCACAATAAGCCCTACTTTTTGATAAATGTGGATTTAGGACATTTAAAAAGTAATATTTTTTAGTACTATAAAAAAAGAGGAAAACATATTTTAATGACTACATTTATGTTCACCACACCCCAGCACCAGACATAGCCTTCTTTGCCTGAAGTTTGTTTTGAGAGGTTTAAGCCCACATCCCAACTCTCTGTTAGGGCGGACTTGGACAGTATGACAGATAACTCATATGGCATTATTGGTTGGCAGTCACACTGATTTTCCTCTCCTGAGAGAGCCACAAATAGCCTCCCAGGTGGCACTATGTAACTAAGTAAATGGTTACTAAGCCAAAGAGAGTTGGCTGGAAATAGTAAAAGGGTAAAAGGACCCATTGAGTCACTTCAGTGCATCAGAGTGTAAGACGAACCTCAAAAATCTCTTTTAGGGGAGGCTTTCTCTACAGCAGCCGTGAAAGTTTTCCACTAAGTACGTCAGCATGCAAACTTTGACAATCCAGGGGAAAAGTTTTTATTTTTTTTATTCAGCTGATAAATAGATAAACAGGAATAAATCAATGTGAAGTGATGGATGAATAAGTAAAATGCCCTGTAGTCATTTGTCTGCTTGCATTCAGCACTCATATTCCGCAAATGAAGATGAGAGCGAGTGAGAGTGTGTGCCAGTGCATGTGTGTAATTCCTATTAAGATACTATGAAGCTTGGAAAAACAATAGAAGGGGAGAAACAAAGCTAACCCCTAAATCTGTCTACCATTTGTGCGCACATACTGTCTGCACATGTCGTGAGGATTCTGGCACGGGATACTGGGCCGGCCGGGGAAGTGCTGGTCTGGGGCCGGGCCCATCCTCTGGAGACCACCCCTCAGCCCCCTCTTCTTTCCTGTGGAGGCTGAGGCGACAGGGTTGCACAACAGACCCACTCAAACTGCTCCCATCTTGCACAGAGGAACATGCTAAAAACTGCATTACAAATTATTATTATTACATGCTTTGTTTTCTCTTGATTAGAGCTGGGACAAAATATAGAAATACCAATTATATCAAGATTTTACATTGAGGTTTTTTGGGGATACTGTATCAATACGTGAAGCTGCTATATCATTTGCAGTATTATTTTCTGTATACTTCAGTTTTGTTTCTTATTTTGAGAAAGTCAACTTCTTTGTGATACATATTCACAGTTCTATAAAATAATTAATTAAACACAAATACATTAATTAAAATGTAAAAGTGAGACATGTATCACTAATCGTGAGGTACCCTGAGGTTACCAACACTACTCTTGATCCAGTAATGTAATTGAGAAGACCTCTTCTCTGTGGTACATTTTCAAGTTTTATATCAGCATTAGATTGGTAACAAACTATCTTATGTGTGGTCTGATTCTGGTACTTCCCACTCCACCAAGTGAGTGAAAAAAACTAGTTTCTGTATTTTATTTGATTGTCGCCACATGGAAATTAGTAATCAAACTGTGCAATTTTGGCCATTGTTGTCAAGCATTTAACTAGGTGTGGTAAAACTGAAGTGGTTCAAATCAAACCAAATGATCAAAGACTACCTTTTAGATCAACTGTGGTAAAGTAAAGCAATTGCAATTGGGAATGCTCTCATTTTTACATGGTCACTTTTTCTGTACCGCAAAGCACCGTAAGTTAATATTTGATTTTATTGCCTGGACAAGTAGAAGTATGAAATGTACAGTAATTGTTAGCTGTGGTTGAAGTTAGCAAGATCTCTTACATATTACGTGCTAACATTGACACCCTAAACATCTGATTCAATCATCCTTGAAAAATAATTAGTAGGACAAAGGTAATTGTAAAAAGGCATGTCCGTGAACCGCTTACATTATGCCAAAAAGAACGCAGTGGCTTTGTTACTTTGCTGTCTGTTCCTCTCGACATTGATCCGCCCTTCCATCTGTCATCGTTCCTTCTTCAAATCTAAATTTCCTCTTTCTTCCCTGCCGTCTTTCCATCTTTCTT
This sequence comes from Hypseleotris bucephala, assembly GCA_036025885.1. Lineage (NCBI taxonomy): Eukaryota > Metazoa > Chordata > Actinopteri > Gobiiformes > Eleotridae > Hypseleotris > Hypseleotris bucephala. The sequence continues at coordinate 3,222 of JAVQKG010407297.1, read as the reverse complement.
GGATTGGAGAAGTGGAGGAGCCTTCTGGCTTTTATGGAGAAGGGGATGAAGATGTTTATTCATCTGGAGGGTATTAGAGCCATGATTAAGTAGAGGAGGGAGTACTATGGCGCGGGCTGATGCGACGTCTGCAGCGCTCGTTCGCGGGATCCCGGCCAACACACACCAGGAAAACAAGAAATGAAGGAGGCTGGAAAAAACTTGTAGTGAAAATCCCAATCTCTCGGGAATGGACAGAAGTTTAAAATTTCTATGCCTTTTCTTTCATTCTTTCTGTATGACTTGTCTCCCTTTCTGTCCTCGCAGCACGGCTAATTATTAATGAATGCGGTTTCTGTTGAACCTTGGAGAGGTGTCAGCGCCGCAGTCACTGAGGGTTAAGAAATCTTGACATTTAAGACAGGCACGCATGAAAATCCAGCGTCTTGCTTGAGTTGACGCTTGTTTTTCTTTACCCTCCTGTGCTCCTTTTTTTCCGAGATGCATGTTTTGGTCTCCCCTCTGGGCTGTCTGTGCAGTTGTTGTAACCACTGACAAGTCGGGCCGGCGTTGAGGAGATATCAAATAGAGCCACGCGGTGCTAATCAGGGGAACAGGAAGGCCGTGGGTCAGCGGGCAGGGGCAGGCTAGTTCAGAGTGAGGCTAATGCTAAAGCTAACAAAACAGTACTTTGCAGGGCCATGTTTGGACTCTTTCCCTATATGGAATATGTCATTACAAGCACTAATGGACATTTATGATAGGGGAGTGGGGGTGAGGGCATACATCAAAACATTCTTTACTTTGAAAATAGTCACAATGGTGTTTTTAGCTAATGTCGAAAACTAATGGTTGGTTTTTAATTAATTTAGTCAAAGGAATAAATCATTTTTATATGGAGCCAAAACACCAACTGGATCCAAGAATCAAGATTGATTTAAAGTTAGTGTAGCTACCGTGTCTACCACTTTGAGTTAGGGCATAATTTGTGTGTAGTTCAGAACTCTTTTTTTACTGTATAGACATCATCTTTTAATGGAAAGTATGTTTTGTTTAAGTCAGATATATACATGTCACATTTGATAGCTCTGCAAACACAAGCTTTATCAATTATGAAACTACATGACCATTACATTATCACAAATATTAACATGTTTACAAAATTGAAGGCCACTTGTTGAAGTCTAGACCAGGTTTTATTATGTCGTTTGGTTATAAAGAATTAGGGCCTATTTTCTGAATGCAGTGGCTGCTGTGTTGCGCTCAGTAATGGATAGTGCTTCCTGAAAGTTGCAGCGCAAACCCTATTTTAATGAAACAACCATACAATAACTCAGCATATTTCTGTATGCAGAATCGTTTTTTCTTTCTCACACTCTTCACATAAATCACATTTTTGTAAGTAACTAAGAGGGAAAAATAAACAGTACAGTCTTATAGTGTAGGAGTATATAGCCCCACTCGGTTCTAATCATCTCAGCATATTTACATCATGTTGCAAACAGGCTATTACCCTCAATACCTTTGATATGTTTCTTACAGCCTTTTCTTAAAATAATCTACCTTTAAGCATTCAATAAATGATATTTATTCAATTCAATAAATTCATAATTGATTTAAGTGTTTTAAGTTGGATACACAAATTCCATTTTTCCGGGAGTATTCTGGCAGGTAATTTCTTGTGGCTGGATTCATTTTAAAAGTCACGGGTAAAAAAAAAAAAGAATTAATGGTTTGGTTTTATAGATTATTCATTTTAAATTTCAGTTTGAGTCGAGTTTGTTTGTCTGCTAGCAACATGGCAAACAAAATGAAATTTAAAAAACAATATTAGTACTTACTATATTGTTTGATCTTCTTGAACAGCAACTTGGGGTTTAGGAACAATGTAAAATTAAGCCTCATCCAAAAAAAAGAAGCCATTTCAGATATTGATTCAGTATAGCTAGGTACACCACTATTAGTTTTTATAGTCACTCTGACCTATCTACAGTATATTGGCCAGCTGACTGTCTCACCCACTGGGCCCTGGTCTGCCGCAGTGCTGAGGGAACAGCACACAAACACACTTCCATCCACAGTGTGTATCCTGGTCCCACCTGGCCCAGCGCTCCCTCCGAGCCAGGGCAGAGAGGCGGGCGGTGGACGGGGCCATGCTGGGGGACAGATTGTCATCCTCCCTCCTCTCCCCGGGACGCTCACTGTGCCTGAGTGTCCGGCCAAAGCACAGGGAACTGCCTCCTTCCTGTTTGTGCTTTACCTGGCCTTCCCTCTTCACTCCAGCCATAGTGAAGATGACACCAACAGCTACAGCTCAGTGATGATGTCATACAATGAAAAATATAACTGCACAATATTATATACAGTATGATTCATAGAGGGCTGCCCACCTCTGGTTCCAGAAGTAAAAATTAAGTAAAAAACAACGAAGTAAAAATCCACATAGAGACTAATCAACTATGTTAATTCACAATCATAGCGCAATTATTTTCAGTTAAACCTGTATCTGAATGGTTTTTTTTTTGTAGTTTTATTTTTTTAGTCTATCCCCTGCCCTCTACAGCAGCTGTTAGATTTATTTTATTTGGTCAGAACATTATTTGCTTTAAAGTTACAGACACATATTTTGCCTGTAAATGGATGTCAGACTATAACATTACTTTTTATACATTTAGTTTTAGAAAAATTGACATTTTATTGTGCAGCCCTAATTAAAACAGATTTCTTTCCATGGCATTACTAAATTACTTTTTTATGCACTTGAATAATTTAAAGCCAAGTGGAGTTCATCAGAAATACTACATGCTTGATATTAACTCTCAAGCCCACCCACCGCACACTAATACTAACCTATTGTGGCCTGCAATTTTACCTATCTAGAATTATGGTGTTATTAAATGTCCGACTGTTCCTATAACCTATTAATTTTGTTTCCTTTTTTCTCTCTAAAAGCAGTAAAATGAGGCACTCTTAGCTCTGTAATTTCCTTTCACCCTCTGCTCTGACCACAGACAAGATCAAGTAGTATAATTAGGGAGAGTGCTTTCCATATCCATACTAAGCACATGAATAGTGGAAATTTTAAGGCAGACCGTAACATTACATTGAGATGCATTTTCTGTATTAGGATACAGATTATGTATTTTGATCATCTTGTCAAATTCCTTCATACTACAGGCCAGAGAAACATATGTTATTATTATTTATCTAAGCTATTTAGATTTTAATGTCAATCTGTGTAGT
>JAVQKG010407295.1:0-10119 GCA_036025885.1 Hypseleotris bucephala | reverse complement strand
TCAATCACTAATTTGATGGAGGTAGTTTTGATTTTCTATGTGTGTGTGTCACTAACTAACTAAGACAAACAGATTATATTAAAATGTAAATCTTATTTTTATTACTGATGTTAGCAATTATTTAAAAAAAATAAAAAAATAAAAATATGCTGCACAATTTGTTTGAAAAATCTGAAATATGACTAAAAATGGTGTAGACTAATGAATGATACACAGCGTTGATTTGTTTTTTATATAATACCAATATGTCCTAAAGTGTAGTAACTGACATTTTGCATTCATATTTCAAAAGTTTGGATTATATTTCGAGGTTTATTTTTGGAGTTGAAAGGTAACATTTTGAACTGGTAGTAGCTCAAGTCTCAGGAATGTCTCGCCCCAGTGTGACCCGGTTGAATCAATAATACTACATTGTGAAATGTCAGAAATATGTAGACGCACATAAATCAGGATAAAAGTTTCTCTTTGACCAAAGCTAAGTGTTTTTGGACGGAGGAGGGACACAGTTTAGTTAACACAATGAGCTAGTGTGGTTACAGTGTCACTTAGTCAAACTGATTAATCCAATTTCAAGGTGAATGGTTGAAATTGGCAGAAGATCTCAAAGTCAAATGTGTGTGCCTTTTGAAAACAAGTATGTGTTTACATGTACATTTAGGATAGTTGATTTAGGATTAAAATATTCAGCAATCATGGATACAAAGTCAGAAAAGGGCATAAAGTACATAAACCTAAGGGCTTTTTAAAAATACAGCTATCATTATGTCGAATGGGAATGATAGATTTTCTTCTAATGATAGCAGCTGCTAATGGAATATGTTAAGTGGACATTTTCTTTCTCAAAGTTGAGTTAGAAGCAGGAAAATGGGCAAGTATTTGATGGGACAGTCGAGAGCCGGCGATAGGTGTTGTTACAGTAAAAATGCCAGTGAAGAGCAGAGCATAAATGAATGCACTGTGTCACAATTCAACCATCTTCCCAGATTAGCTCAATCTTCAAAACTTCATTTCACAATTTGATTTTTATCACCATAGCGCATTTACCCTAGAACTAGCTCGTCCCTGGTTTTTATCTGTCTAAGAACTATTTATTTTCCATTGCGAGATAGAGCCAATTTGAGCCTTCAGTCCTAGTTCCTCGAGCATTGAGGAACTAATCTAGTTGTAGACAGATTAGTCGGTGTGTGGTGTGACAAAAGCATTACATAACCACAGTCAGTGCATTGTAAGTCAGATTAACACTGTGACACACTTTAGTAGCAGCAGTTTTATTATTGGCTTTTATTGTTTGCATTGACCGCTATATGTACACCGATCAGGCTTAACATTATGACCAATTGCCTAATATCCAGCCACAATACATTTCATACAGTGCATTAATTTATGCTCTGCTCTTCACTGTCATTTTTACTGTCCTAATGCCAGTGTAAATATAATAAAAAAGACATTAAATAAGTATGACTATGATCATTGGATTGGATGTACAATGAATTATAGTCAAATGGTTTTATGTAGCATTAGTCCTCTGAAGAGAAAATTAAAAGTCAACTAAAATAAACCAAACCAAATTGTGCATAATATGGCATAATTTGGTATTTTGCCAATTTATATTTTGTTCTGTGCTTATAAGAAATACAAATGTTAAAGATTGTGATATTATATTTTTTACTATATTCTGAGATATATCCCAGCCCTGTTTAGGAATTGGAACATTGTCTGCCCACAGTAGTTTTAAGCTGTGAGAACCCCTTTAGATCGATGAGTCGATCCAGTTGGAGACAGCAGAATCTCCCGGACATTTATTTCTGATTCAACCTACTGTGTCTCATTTTGGAGGCCGCTCGAGTCAGACTAATGTAATGAATGGAGAGGACATAGAGGCCTTACACAACATATGAGCAAAGGGTAAACATGAGCTAAGTGAACCAGGCATAGAGAAGTTTGGTGGGACAAAAAGTTTAGATTTACAACTAAAGTAAAAGTATATAATGTTAAGATTTGAGCTTGATTGGACACGTTATTAGGTACTACAAGGTCTACCTGCAATGTAATTTGGTTGCAATGTGAAATTTACCAATGCAGATAGTAAAAACATTTTAGACATAGCTGGATAATACAGGCATACCTAGTTAAATGTATGCAGTAAAATCCAACAGGACAAATTGGCTAGTGATAGAAAATGTGGTATTAGCAATAATAATAATAATAATAATAATAATGCATTAGTCTTATATAGCGCTTTTCTAGACACTCAAAGGTACTTTACAATTCCCTGCATTATTCATTCACTCTCAGTCATACTCGGTGGCAGAAGCGTGGCTGCCATTCTGTGCCTACGGCCCCTCCTGACCACCACAGTCATACAGTCACACTAACACGTTAATTCGTAGGCAATGCGGGTTAAGTGCCTTGCCCAGGGACACAACGACAGAATGCGCTTGGGCAGGGATTCGAACCGGCTCCGGTTGCAGGGCGAACACTTTACCCACTGCGCCACTGCCGCCCCATAAGTAAAATCTGCCAGCAGTTGGCCTCTGTACAAAATTATATATCAAAATCTAAGCCTGTTAAGTAAGTTTGAGCTCACATTTTTACTGTTTGGTTTTATAGAGGATGAAGTCTCAAAGTTATCGGCGACAGTCTGCCCCGTCTATGGTCATCTCCAAGGCTCTAACCCGGTCTAAGACACTATCCAGGTAAAAATACAACTATTACTAAGTTAGGTGATAGAAGCATTGGTAGGCACTGAACTATGTACTCGTTTAAAAACCTAGTACTCATCCTTCAATCTTTTGGTGCCTAAAAGGTGTAGTCTGTAAAATTTCCTAATAAATACAAATTTTAGAAAATAAAAACATGCATTATCTGACCCTGTTCTATGATGTTAAGTATCTGTCATCATTGTTATTTTACTTTATTCCCTCCCCTGGGGTCTACAGCAACATCAACGCTTACAAAAGGGGAGGGTCGAAGTGATTTTACTGCATTTCACAAATCACTTATCATGGGTGACAGATCTAAAGACAAAGCCATGTAGTACATTCCCAGTGTTTCCACTAACCCGGCCTTGCCCCAGCCCTAACCCTCTCCATGGTGCTGATAATCCCGCTGTGACCAGATTTATCACAGATTTAGGCGTCTATTAATAACATGTCTTTGGCCATATGGACGGAGAAAGTGGCGGAGGAGTAACCCCATTAAAACGTCCTGTATCCAGAAGTAAACAAGCTTCAACAACAGGATAGTGACTTTGGGGCTTATGCGTGACCTTAGCCGTAGGGCGATACAATACAATGGTGTTAAGAATTAGCCATGGCTGTAAACACTGACCATGCATCAGGTTATTTTGACACAATGATGTATGTTTATTGTATCTAAATAAAAAATAAATAAACAAAATAGTACAGAAATATGGTTATTGCAATATCAGCAATCAAAATATCTTTATAGCAATTTTTAAAAATAAATCTCAACAACGCTATGGTCTTAGATCTAAATTTACCCTTTTTTACATCTTGTCTTGAATGACAATGTGTTATGGCTAAATAAATATATTAAAATATTTTAGTCATAATGTTAATTTCGTACCATTTTGGTCATATTTTAGTTCTCATTTATATAATTTGAAGCTATTTAAACTACGAAAGGAACTATTTCTGCTAATAAAACTTGCATTAAGATATTGAAAAAATATTAATATTGCAAGGTTCAACATGGTTAGTGAATTTTCAATGTTTTTTTTTTACCATATAGTGCAGTCTAACCATAGCACTTTACATCAACATAAATTATCTTGAAGTATAATTTTTATGGTAAGCAGAAAGTTACTCAATGAAACTTGAAAGGCAAACTTCTAAGTAAAGTTATTTAATATTGGGTATCTGTAGCAAGATGGTTTGGTAAAAGGAACATTTACTATCGGCCCGTTAGTTTTCAAATGGTAGGTCAGGCCCAAAGTTGTATCAGAATTTAAAAATTGATTGATTCATTAATTTTGTGTAAAAAAATGACAATGTCAAAATCATTCTCAAAGTCAATAAAAAAATAGGCAGTCTTGAAATTGATAATGCTCAAAGTAGAAGATTAAAAGATTATATCATTGCATGCGGCGTCAGTATGGTATAAAAATTATGTGCTATTAAAATGCATTATAGCAGTCACATGGAAAGATATTTAGTGACTTTTAAGCTTTTAGCGGACAGACAGTAAAATGACATATGGTCAAAATCAGGACACATCTCTATCTGGTTTGTGCTTCTAAAAATATATTGAGAAGCAATGCCCATCTGACAATAATTTCCAAGACGCAATTAATACACTTTAAGACAGAAAGCTCTCAAATAATTAGTAGGACATATCGCTGTTGAAAGACTGCACTTAGAACTTAATTCAATTTGTATGTTCATATATTTAGCCAACCGAGAATAAATTATGACTATATGGACATATTCAATACATTTGGCTTTGTCACATACACATCGCAATTGACATTTCGCTATGGGCTTATAAAACAATACACATATGTAAAAAGGGGTATTTTCAAAGTTGCAAGCAGGATAGGCTAATTAATATTGACGCAAGTAGGCCGCTAATCAAGATGTAATTTGAAAATATTTCAAACGAAGTAGATTTTATTTAATATCAGTAAATGTAATTTCTTAATTAGACTTTCAGTATAAATCAAACATAAATGAACAAACATGCTGTGTTCTGCCATCTGGCGTATAAAACAGTAGAAATCTGTTAAACTAGGCATTTTCAGCAAGCATATTAAGCTAATTAATTATGATTTGAAAATATTGAAAACGTAATTAATTTCAGTATCACTCAGATTTTAATAGGAGTTATAAATCATACATAAATGAACAAACATGCTAATGCTTCTCATGTGACTGTATTCTGAAAGTTTATATTCAACATTGGGCATGTAAATCTGTTAAACTAGGCATTTTCAAAGCATATTAAGCTAATTCATTAATAATTCACAATATTGAAAACTTAATTTCAGCAACATTCGGATTTTTACAAATGTAAAAGAACAAACACTAATGCGTCTCATGTGTTTTTTTTGCAGGGAGACTTTTGTGGTTTCAATTTGTCCCGAGACCAGCCCCTTCGTCCAGTCTTATCTCAGCGGGACGGGGAGGTCGTTTCTGATTCATGGCCACGCTCAACTCAAAACTGGACTCCAAACTCAAGACAGACACCTATTTCTATTCACCGATATACTGGTGATCGCAAAAGCTAAGTAAGTATTGGTCAAAATCCGTGTCGTAACATCCAGGCCAATGTTTTTTAATTGAACTGGAGGCAGGGAAATGGTCAAATCTATGTTAATCTTAAGCCACATTATTTACACGGTGAAGATTTCAAAATTTAGTTTAATTTAAAAATAGTATCTAACCTTTCAATGTTATACTTTGTGTGGAATATAGCATAAGCCTATCGACAGAAAATAACCAAAAAATAATAATTGTTGATCTGAAAATCCCAAGAGAAACAGAATTGATAGCTATATTGTCAACATTGCTTTGTATAACATCTATGTGAAGCCCAATCTAGTCCCTTCTATTCTCAGTTTTTGGGTGTGGATATAAAACGCGGTCACAGGAAATGAGAACAAAATTGTGAATGGACAAAGTAGTTTCAGATTTCAGAGTTTTGATTTAGGTTATGATTAGGCCAAATTAAGTCACAACCTGTCTATTGTGCCAACCAAATCATAAGGGAAAACTATGTAATGATGATACTGGCAAAGAATGAGCTTGTAAAGTCATTTGTTATATTTTTCAAAAATATTTAAGCTAGCAAATGCCATTTTCTTGGACTAAAAAAGTCAGAAATCTAAACAACGATTATGCTGAGACTAAGCCAGGTCTAAACCACTATGTAACTTTGTTAGGTTCAAAATGGGACAATAAATCTAATCTGAACAAAGTCAAAACCAGAACTGTAGACTTTATAGTTTCTAAACCAGGCCAAAAACCAAACCCTCTACCAGAATCTGCAAACACCAACCAAGTCCCACTAGAAGTCCCGCAGAAATGCCAACTAAAATGCAAAAATTTGAAATCTTTATTACTCATTTAGTCTTGTACTCTATAAACGCACAATGAAATGTTAATTATCAGCTAAAACATTGGTCTGTTTTGCATCTTTAGGTCCTCTAACCAGTTCAAGCAGAAGGCCCAAGTTTGTATAAGTGAAATGTGGACGGCTGGATGTCTGGAGGAGGTGTGTGAGGGAACGATAGCCCCAGAAAAGAGCTTCGTCATGGGCTGGCCAACCTACAACTGTGTGGCTATGTTTAGGTAAGAAACACGATGTTCAATGTCTATAAGGGTTAATGCACTGATGGCTGCAATAGCATGTAGTGTTATGGGTAAATATAGTTGCACAAAGAGGGATGTTTACAATGTACTTTGGAAAATATGTGTGGGAGAAAGTGAATGAAATACTAACTGGGGATTATTCAGAATGTATCCCACTTAAGGCCCATTGTTGCTGGGACAAGCTCCAGCCAACCACAACCCCAAATAGCAATACGTGGAAGAAGTATAAAAATACATTCAAATACACACAAAGCCAACTTCAGATAGCTGCTTGTAATTAAGATACTTCCTGGTTAGTGTGAGACCATGATAGAAGGAGGAGATAGAGACAAAGGGGATCAATAAAACTGTCAAGCAAAGAAGTTTTTTAGGTGACAAGATGCAAAAATGAATTGAAATGTTACTACTACATTTTTGATAATGCATTCTCTTCCATTGTATTACACCTTTACTATTGAACACTATTGTTATTTTTTTGGCTTTTACAAAATATCTTTAAGACAACTTTTAACATTTCTTTCAACCACGATTATGCCTCATGTAATTGCTGGTCCACTTACTTTGACCGGATGAATCGGGAGTGTGTTTCAATAGTAAATATGAAGGTTGTAGTGTAGTGTAGTGAGGTTGTAGTGAGTCAACTTGAACTCACACCAAAATGCATCAAAAACTCCAAAACAAGACCTCAATTTGAATACAATTTAACTTATAATTCAACATGTGTCTATACAGCTCTGCGGAACAAAAGGAGAAGTGGTTTTCCCTGCTCAAAAGGTCAGAAAAATAAAAATAAATTGTTGAGTTATAACTTTGATGAATATTTAATGCATTTTGTTGTCTTTTTAGTCGGATTAAAGACGAGAAAGAGGATGAAGACCCTAAAACCATTCCTTTAAGAGTTTATGGAAAAGGGATTAATACATTTGCCGTTGTAAGGCTAATTAAAGCTATTAGCAAAATTATGAAAATATTGATAAGCTTCTTTGACTTTTTAAATTCAATATGCTTGCTTTCTTTTCCAGACAAAGACACTTCCTGTGAGCAATTCAGATTCAGCCAATGAGGTGATCCGTCTCGCTCTGCAGCAGTTTGGCATCATCGTAAGTCAAATCTAATATTATGAACTAAAGCGCCTATCTATTTATTTTAAAAGTTTACAGGTGAAAATAACTGTGTATTAAGCTTTTTGTGTAATCTGACCATGCTATGATCAGCGGAATGAAACTATACACTGCATTTTACTTTTTCACAACATGTCTAGTTTGAATAATCACAAAAAGGCTATCACTAACATAAGGGCTGGGAACCTCAGGGTACCTTACGATGTACTAATATCACAACATGGCAAAACTGTGCTAATCAATATTTAATAATAAGTTTACTTTCTCAAAAAATTAAAAATTAAAAATTCTGACATATTGATAAAGCAGCCTGCAGTATCACAATATGTTGCAATTGTATTTTGTCCCAGCCCTACTAACAACTACAATCAAATTTAAGCTAAGTAAATTCTCTCTATATCTTTTCTTCAGGGACATGTGAAGGACTACCAGTTGTGGGTGATCTCAAAACGAGACAACGCTCCCTATCCACTAATCGGTGAGTGCATTTCTCCAATTTACTTGTAACTTACAAAACTTTCTAGTTCAACTAATTTTGATCATTATAATTTAATATTTTAAATTTGCTGCATTGCTTTTCAAAACACGCTTATTGATTTTCCCTCAAACAAAAGCTCTTTTTACTCTTCCGTGACTTAGCACTAATGTGAGATATTTTTTTAAACAAACAGTAAGCGAGACTGTGATTTTTCCCTTGCGGCTAGAAAGCAAAAGGGTCACCAATGTTTACAGACTAATATTATGCCTGAAGTTGTCGTTAATCGTGTATTTTTTCTCATTTTAGGTCACGAGTTTCCATTCAGTATCCAGATGAGCCATGTAAGGCAGTCCGGAGGCAGTAATAGCAAAGACATATTGGGAACAGAGGAGAGACTAAAGGCCATACACGTGGAGCAGCTACAGGTTTATAAGCAGTGTCAATTCATCTTAAAACCAAGACCAACGGAAATAATTCAACAGCACGAGGCAACAGGTGGGATTATGGGTAATTTTAGCAATCTAAATCTAAAAACAATATAACTAACCCTATTATACTGTCCATTATGTCGGCAGCACATTATATCTCAAGGTTATTGTTATCAGCAAATTCAATTTATGTATTGCAAAAATCTTAATATATTGGCATTTAATGTGGCTGTCAAATTTTATTCACTTTAGACATGATTTTAGTCATTCAGTCCAAGGCTTTTTTGAAATTTCACTGGCAAATAAAAGAAATGAATTAAAATTGATTCAAAAATCGCAAAAAAAGGAAGATATTGCAAGAATCAACATGATTATCTTAGCACTGACTGATGGTTAAGTTGTCGTTATATACTGTATTTAATTGTATTGTCCTATAGATTTTTCCCAGAAGTCTTTTAAAAGGCGTCGCTCTCTGATCGCGTGGGCGTTTTGGAGAGGCTCCTCCCCTCATCTCAGTGAAATGTCGCTCAGTGGCGCCCCTAGAGGCTGTTTGTTCAGACAACCACTCAGCTCTGTCTGCATCGAAAATACACTCCCCAAACCGGTCATGGTAAGAAATGTCTAAGCTGCTAGAAAATATAAGTAATGTACAAGTTAAAATATATGACTACGTATAAGTTGGGACCATTTTAAGTGCTACTGAATTCAAGCTGAAGAAAAGGTTATAATTTGTGCTGTGTGTTAAGAGAAAAATTACATTTAATTAAAAAATAAATATATTGCAGTCCTACTACAAATGCATTTGAACTTCTTGTCTGTATAAATATATGTATGAATTGGTGAATGGTTGTCTGTCAGTGTGCATGTCTACAAACTCAAACTGCAAGACAGCTGAGACCGTATCCTGATGTGAATTTACGTGCAAATGGATTTCGTTGTATAGCTGTACAATGACAATAAAGTCTAATCTAATCTAAATCTAAACTCAGATTTGGAAATACAAAATATGTGGCAAACTATTTCTTCTTAAGTTTTTTTTTCTTGTTTCCAGGAGATGCTGTCCTTCTTGTATCACGAGGGGTCGTTTACAAGGGGAATATTTCGCCGCCCTGCCGGAGCTCGAGCCGTGAGGGAGCTACGAGACACACTGGACTCTGGAGACTTTCAACTGCCTCTGACGCGAGATCACGTTTTTATTATTGCCGGAGTTTTAAAGGTACTGATTTGTCTAATTTATTATGGTATATGGTTTTGCAAATAGTTCCAAATTACGACAATACTTTCCCCTTTCTCGTATCTGTTTTCTTAGTTTTGGCCACTTCTAATGTTACAAAATGACTAGCGTTACATGTTTTCTCTAAAGGTCTTTGAACTGAAGTAAGAAACATACTTCACTTTTTGTGTCCTAACCTAAATTTGAAAATATTTATATGATTTTATGTTTTTCAAGGTACAACCACTGCTTAAAGCTACTTAGATTTACTTAGATTTTGCCAGTTCTTTTTAGTGGCACTCATCGTCAAAGACAAAAGTGCTACAAATTTTAGTCCTGACTCCTGAAGAATATACTGTATATTTGTTAGAAAATATTGACTAAATTTTTTTTTAATTAGAGAAGCCTTTTTATTCACGTTGGGATTTGCGATTGTATTTGGAAACACATTTTTTATTAATATTAGCATTATTTTTCAAACTGTCAATTATTTATCTAATTCGCTCCTACTCTAAGCAGCAAACATAACCTATACAAAATGCCTGTC
>JAVQKG010407260.1:0-10348 GCA_036025885.1 Hypseleotris bucephala | reverse complement strand
TACAATTGTGATTAAATAAATACTGCGATCTTTGCTTAATAAAAATCTAAATTATATTTTTACTGGTATTCACTATATCATTAAAATATTTAAAAACAAGAGGGGTAAATAATCCTGTGTCTTTGCGCTCATGTGAACAGGCCACAAATGGGAGGAGTGGAGGCAGAGGGGCACATATGGAAGACTTCAAAAAGACACTTCCAGCTGCTCTTATTCAGAACATGTCATATCAGCCTGATCCTAGATCTCCACCAGCCCTGAGCTCTCCTGTCCACGGGGCTAACCAGTAATCCAGCTTCTTATCAACTTCTGCATTAGCTAACTGTCTCCCAGTGCATATCAATGAGAGTATCCCCTATCAAATATATTACACTGGCGGATAGGCTTTGATCAATGGAGGGAAATCAAGTCAAATTTAAACCTATTTGATCTTGAAATTAAAATGATGAATATGAATAATTAAAGGATATATCTAAAATCTATATAGTGTTAGAGTATGTATAGTTTACCTTCTATGTGATTCGCAGAGGAACCAGAGGTAGGGCTGGAGGAGTTAAGAAAGGATGTAAGTGCAGAGGAGGGATAGGGACAGGAGTAAGTGCTATCAAAGGGACAGCTCATGTTAGATGTTTTGGAGATCAAGTCACAAGTGTCCAGATTGAGATGGTTTAGACACATACAGAGGAGGGGATATATGGAGGAGGTTAGAGCTGCCAGGGAACTGCAAAAGGCCTAGAGGAAGTCTTATGGATGTAATGAATTTACTGTAATATATGTAGATATATTGAATAGATGTGAAGTTAGTTGGTGTGAGACGAGAGGATTCAAAGGTTAAATGGAGGCGGATGATTTGCAGTTGTGACCACTCATAAACATGAGGGCGCTATACCATGACAAATATGGGAAGGGTCTATTTGTTTGAAGACCTCTTACCTTTCCATCAAAGGAGGTGCTGCTAGCATCGCTCCTTGGTTCAAACATTGGGGCGATCATTGTCCACTGGTTGGTCTGCGGGGCATAGCGTTCAGCTGTTTCTAATCCATCAACTCCATCGTAGCCTCCTATGGCATAGATAAAACCATCCAGCAACACAACACTGAGGAAGCACCGGACTGAATGCATAGGGGCCACTTCCTGCCAGGTGCGGTTGACCAGGTCGTACTTGTGCATGGTACTAAAATGATTTACACTGTCACATCCACCAATGCAATAAACCGAGCCATTGAGAAAGACTGTGCCATGATAAGCCCGGGGAGTATTATCAGCATTAGTAACAGCAACCCAACAGTTTGCACAGTTGTCATACACCTCTATGCTGTTTATGGGATTTCCACATCTCCAGCCTCCAATGGCCATAAGCAGAGCCTGGGGCACACGAGGGCGGGCCTGACCAGAGGGGAGGAAAGATGGGGACAGCCTTTGTGTTTGGTTCCCCAGCATAAAATGGGTGCTCGTCATCAGGAGTGCTATGCAGCCAGAATTTTCTTTGACCAGCTCATTAGTCATTACATGCTCCGTTAAATACTCGTAGTTCACCAGTGCCAGTCGAATCTAGAGAAAAGGAACGAGACATAAATTTCATCTACGTATTTGCAAATCATTCACAAATATTTAAGCATTCACCTTGTACTGCTATTTGATTGGCTGGTTAGAGGGGCTTTTCTATTATCTAGTGTGTGTGTGTGTCTGTGTGACTTTGTTTTCAGAATGTAACTCATTACTACATACCTATGGTTATTAGACATATACAACTGCATAGTTAATTAGTTTCATACTTTTTGGGACCTTGCAACAGCAATGATATCTTGTGTTACCAATAACCATCAACAATAAACAATAAACTGAATCATAAATACACTAATTAATTGCATGATGACTGGAATACAGGATTATATCCTCTTATTCACATTTACATAACTTCAGCCCCTATGCTTCTGATACAACTGCACAAGTACACCTTCAGTTGATCCCTAGTTTAGTCCAGCACCATCCAGATTTGCGCCATTCTGTTATAAAACTTCAACGGAAGCATAGACAGACTATGTTGAATGTTCCCACAATATATTGAGTGTTCAACTGTCTACGGGTCCTGTGCTGATTGTAAATAAACTTTTCTTGCTTCAGACATCCAGGACAGAACTTTTCATTTACACTTAAGGACATCACACTAAAACAACAACTTACTTTGGGAAACAACTGAGAAATATGCTTCTTTCTGCTATCAGGAGAGTAACTGATCCAGTGAAGGATGGCCTCAAACACAGTCTTCTCCTCTCGGACGCTGAGTTGGTCATTTTCGATGATGTGGTACAGATCGGCCAAAGAGAGCTTCAGGAAGTCTTCTGAACACTCGAGCACCTTCTCAAAGTGCCTCAGGATGTAGAAGAAAACCTTTTGCCTCAGTTCCGGATAGTAGTTGTTAGAAAGCCACCAGGTTTTGATGCAGTTTCGAGGGTTTAGTTTTTCCTCCAGTAGTTTACAACATTCCTGGGTGATTCCACTGATACCGTAGCAGTCAGCAGCATAAAAAAGCTCAAATACGTTGTCCTCTGTTACCGTAACGACCCTAGTGTAGGCGAACTTGAGAAAAGTCCGTAGGATGTCAGCAGACAGGTCGGTGATGTTGATAACACTGCACTCAAGGCTTGAACAATCTGTAAATAATGCTCTGTAAAATAACAAAAAGACAAGTGATGAAGTTTAAATGGTAAAATAAATAATTCAATTTGTCTATAAAAAAAGGAGCAAGTGCAATGAAATTTCATATCTCAAAAATCAATGTCAAGTCATCATCAAGTCCTTGGTTAATCTGTCAGTGTTTATTCATGGTGCTAATAACCCAGTGATAAAAACTGTTTTTAAGTCTGTTAGTCTGACTTTTAAGGCTCTGGTATCTTCTTCCTGAAGGCAGGAGGACAAACAGTTCACGTCCTGGGTGAGTATTGAGTATTTTGAGTATTTTGGCCCTGTTTAGACATCTTGAATTAGCAGTTTCTCACAGAGATTGCACTGATAAACTAAAAGTGATTCTACCTATGTAATTCAATAATAATAATAAAAAATAAATAAAAATAAGAGTCACATTATTGCATCATGAACATGCAATCTAGTGAAAAGCAACCAGGGACTAGAAATAACAACATACAAATTTGGGCTACTTGGGTCAAAAATTAAGGCTTAGGGTAAATATCAACCTTTTTACTTGACAGATCCCTTGATTTCTCACGTACTCGTTGAGAAATTCACAATTTTTGACTGCATTTAACCACTAAACGATTGCACATTGATACAGTTTCTTAATTATATCTGATATTACTCTTCCCAGACTGCACACATCCCACCTCTAACTTACTTGAAGTAGGCGCTGCAGCTGCACAGAACCAGTTTGTGGACTTTAAACTGCGTGCCATTCACTTGTAGGACAGTGTCACACAGCGTCTCGTCCTGACGTAGTTCCTCAAACAAAGACATCTTATTTTCCATGTTTGTGTTGACTTTGGTATAAGTGGTAACCATGGAGTTTTAAAACATTATGTTTTAAAATTAAAATTCTCAGTACTGGTGTTAAAAGTGCTGTTAATCTAACCTAATATTCTAACTAAAGGTTATTAATGAACTGAACAATAAACAATAAAACAAGGAGGCTAAAGTGACCTTCTCGAAAAGAAAATTAGGAAGAAATCATATCCATCTCTTTGACACAGCTATGCGGTGAGGCTGCATGATGGGCCGGCTACCACAGCACTGCGAGATATATAGGATATAAACATAATCTATCCGTATTCAATATATTCATATATTTATATTTCTACAAATCTTGTGCCTAGGATACATAAGAATTGCAAAAATATAATGCAACAATACTGTAGAATATGTATACGTAGTGGTTAGACTGGTGCATGTTCAATAAAACCTTTGTGACATGCTCTAAAACAAGCTCCTACAATATGTTTTCCCCTTTAACTTCTGTGTAAAGCTAGATTACTAATGTAAAAGGTATATTCAGACATTAGAAACCATTTAATAAATATTAGGTCACATAATTTATTTTTTTTAATAAGATTTTTCCTGAGAAGAAAAGCCATGATGATTTGAATTAGGACACAAACATTGCACCCTCAGTAGACTATAACAAGAGTTGTTTGATTCAACAGTCTATATTTTCCTAAATGATTGAGTCCATTTGATGAATAGATAGACATCACTGAAATCTCTTGAGAAAGTCCTGGTAGGTCTGTCTATGAGCAGAAGCAGCGGGAACAAAATGGCCGCCAGGATGTGTGAGTATTTGAGGGTCTATGAAGGTTGGGAGCAGATCTTTGCTCATGTGGTCTGGGATGACACGGTCCTCTTGCCCAAACACATGTAGTGATGGAATCTGAAGGGCGGTCTTATAAAACTGATCATGCTCCGTACATGCACTGCGGAAACCAGCGATCAAGATGGCAAACCGAAAATTAAAAAGTGGTTCTAGGTTTTGCTCTTGCAGTGAGCATAGCATTGCCACAATAGCAGCTCCCTGACTGAAGCCAAGGATGCCGTCGAATGGTCCCTGCTCCTGCACCGTCTCTCTCACAGCACTCACACTCTGCTCCAAGCCAAGGCTCTGCTCACACCGCAGCTGAGCACTGAAACTACGAGCATCAACATCAGAAAACCACCAGCCGCGAGGGTCCTCTTCTCCTACAGGGCCAGAGCTATTGTCTTTCTCTGAGCAGCAAAGGAGAAGAATAGTTAAGCGTTGGTATTGGACAATATTTAGGGTTTTACAGATATTGGTTTCGGCCTAAATAGACTGTCAATGTTAACCTTTTGGGGGAAAAAAACTTCTAGTATGTTTAGTTTTTTTACTTGCACTGTAGGATTATTTCCTGATCTTACTGTTCACACTACAAAACAAATTCTAGCAAATGATAATAATATCTATTCTCAGTTTACTGTTTTAATAATACACTTGACTTCCCAAATTCATTTCCTTCGCAACCATCTATCACAGTCTCAAACAAACCAGGAAGTAGCCTATATACACAAGCCAGGAGGTATGAGAATAACACAGAGATCTGGAGTTGGCTTTTAATTCTTTAAAATAATATAAATACTGTCTATAATAATACATTTTGAAATAAAACAATAGCTCCTTCACAATATACCTGATAGATTATAATTCTGGATAGATAAAGGATGCATCGACCAATCAGAGTGTTACTGTCTTATGAAAGCTTGTGATTGGATAAACAGTTCCTTCCCTCGCTCTAAAACAAAAATCCTTAAAATACAGCCCATGGGTGACCATGGTCAAAGACTCAAAGCCTCATTTTTCTAACTTCTGCTACACTGTGCTAATAACTAAAAAAAAAAATACATTTGCCAAAATACAATAAAAAAGAAATGTAATGCAGCTTTAACAACTGCAGTTCTTTCACTCTCTTCTTCGCCGCTTCAGTCTAATGTAGTCAACCATACTTGAAACAAACTTCTATTTAACACTAATGAAAATGTAAATGTGGGATTAGTGAATGAGCAGCGAATGAATTAACACAAGCTCCTGACCCCCGACCTGATAAATCACCTAAATCGTAGTCAAATAGGCTATAGATTAATGCATTAGGGCCTGTAGTAAAAGTCCAACTAACCGGTTTCGTTTGCCGGTGTCTGTACAATGTGCGGTGCGCTCATGAACACCAGCTCCACGCTCTTCTTCAGCAATTTCCGCAGAGCTCCGGTTTTCTCTCGGAAAGAGCCGCTGTTCTGTCGATAACCGTGAATACACAGGACCCGCAGCGGAGCCATCACTAACCTCTGTTGTATAATTAAAGTGCCGTTAATTAGTGAAAACAGTTAGATTTAGGAAGACGTGTGTGAACTGAATGCTACGATATGCTTCACTTTTCATCCGGAAGAAATTTATCATTTTCTTCTTCTTTTTTTACTGTTTAATGGCGGTTGGCAAACAACTTTAAGGTGCATCACCGCCACCTTCCGGAATGGAGTGTGGACCGAGAAGGCCCCAACATTCTAAATTCTAAAAAATAATCCCGTTGATTTTAAAAAACAAAATAAAGCCTTGTAAACAACATCTGCTGAGCTACTATGTAATATATCTTGTATTGAAAAATTTATCTTTTGTTGTAAAATCTGTCCCTTAAACACTCTTCTCTGTTGCATATATTTTTTACAGTATATGATTACATGCTCCAGTGTCTCTACTTCTGTACAATGATCACAATTACCATTCCTATGTTTTCCTATAGTATGTAATGTACTATTTAACCTTGTATGTCCAAGTCTCATACGAGACACAACAACTTCACAAAAACCAGGATCCCTTGGACTAAACCACTGGAACCCCAAATACAGGTGAATTCATACAGTCCCACACTCCCCACAATAAATATTTACAAACGATTAAAAAGGCTTATGTAGAAAAATATAACTATCACAGCAGAAAACAATTCATATATTTGGGTGAACACCCCCCTCCCTCTGTACCACTTGGACTGGTCTGATTAGGCTGATTAGGGGCACCTGCTCTCCCAGCCAATGACCTCAGAGAAACAAAAAAGGGTAAGACCGAGAAATAATCAATAACTTCCATGTGAAAACTAACTAAATAGGTACCCATCTTTAGCAGTTAACACAAAGAGTATGGAGTAAATAACTGTAATAAACAAATATGAAAATGAAATATATATATGCAAGTGTAATAAGTGTGCAATTAGTGTTGGAATGGGATACACCTGATAAGTAGTGATGGTCAGATGAAGCCCCATGAAGCACTGAAGCTTTCCACCCAATTGCTCGACTCTTGAGCTGGTGCTTCACAATGCTTCATTCACTCTACTACCCCATCAAGTGGACAAAAAAAGTATAACACAGGGTTCTACTGTCAAGTTTTGTATTGAAGAACATAATGAATCAGTGTATAAAGGTTCCCATACAGGGGATAGCTTTCTTTTAACGGGCTCCATTCTCTCTTGACTTCTGACACCCACATTTTGAATGGAGTTCGAGGGGTTTATATCGCTGTCGATCACTTCGAACCAACCCGAACTACTTCCCGAATCAATCACGTGGTACAGCGGGGTAGCGAGGCTTCAGACGTCATCATTTTTAGCTCCTCCCCTGAATGAAGCAAGCCTCGGTACGCGCATCGTGGAAACGCCCCCTCTCCTGCTCGGCACACGCTTCAAAGCTTCGGCACAATCCGCCCATCACTATAAAACATAAGAAAATAAATAGTGTTTGCCACATTTCATGTACTATGCGGTTTTTCATGATAGTGCATGGAGCAAATCACTTGTGTCTGGAGGGATACAAAGTGAAAATAAAGAAGAGTCTAAATGCAGATCTAACATGAATCCACTTCACTTCACCTCCTCACCGCCGAGGGCCGTCTTTTTGCTATGTCTGTAAATGTACTTACGGTAGCCGCATAGGCGCTATGGAGGTGCCCACAGTCTCACGGCAAGTTGTGTTACATGAAAAACCGTCTATGGCCCTTTTGAGCCCGTTTTGTGCGTAAGCAAGCTTTTTAGATGTGACCCCCTGGTCTCGATGTCGAGGTCTTGACTCGTTCTCAGACCCTAAAAGTCTTGGCCTTGTCTGGGTCTTGCTTCACTCTGGTCTTGGACAAATCTTGGTCTGAGACTACTGTGGTTTCTGATCTTGGTCTGGGATAGTCTGGTCTTGCCTACAACACTATGAAGAGGATATGTTGGGTTGAATTCTCATCTCTTGATGTTGTTTTTGAAGCCCTGACCAGGTGCACTTTCTCACACAGTCTGTGTCCTCCAGCGATGTTCTAACAGTCCAGTGACTGACACATGAAGATGAAGACTTTTTTTAAGGGGTCCTGACACAGACTTGTGCTTTACAGTCTCTTCAATTTATTGAAAGGCAGTTTATTTCCTCTCAAATATGGATTATTTATTGCGATTGTCAATCCCAGAGCATCCCAGAACACTTTTGGGAACACATATCACCCAGCAGTTCCGTGTATGAATGTGTTAGTTTGACCGTGAAGTGAATGAATAATGCATGAAACTATAAAATATATTTGAGTCTCTACAAAAGCTCTATATAAGACAAATGCATTATTGTCATTAAACCTCCTGGAGCGTGTATAGGAGCTTGTAGATAGTGTCTGCTTGTGAGGCTTGTGTTTCAGACTCCTGGTCTGAAACACTTTGCTATACTTTGCCATCACATAAACTGTTGTATAATTGTAACACTGCCAACAAGTCTGAGTCCCTCCATCAGCATATAGTAAAAATTAACAAGACCCAAGCTGTCGTACACGACAGCAAAGTGTATATCGGCGAAACGCCCCATGCACTTGCGTCAAATGCTATTGCAATGGCCTCTGTAATCAGAGATTCTGTGATTTCTTAAGGGTTTTTATATTGTTAATGAGCAATTAAGAGGCCCTGTCCCCAAATCATGACAAATATGGGAAGGGTCTGTTTTACTTTAGTGATTGGTCTGGATGTTTGTAAAGGATGTGTTTGCCAAATTTAGTAAATTTTCTAAAAACACATTTTTCGTTCAGTCTGTAGGTGGTACTATTGGGATTATATTGCTCATATGTGTCAGTGGTGGGGGGTTATGCTGTGTTTCGGGTTTCAGCCTAATTAAGCCAAGTATGTGCAAGTTAGAAGCTGTCAAATATATCTAACTTCCCAATTTCAATCCAATATAGCCGACTTCCTGTTTGACGCAGGGTGGAATGATCCCATCTTTTGTTTTGAATGTGATTACAATAGAGATACACAGAGGTGAAGCTGTTGCTCTTGCTGTCGTTAGATTGCCAATGTGTTCACCTTGTTCTGCCGAGCGTGAGATGTGCAACTGTGCTCAACACATCCACGGGGCCTAAGTCCGCATTTGTCATTAAGATACTGTTGTTTGAGTTTTAGGAAAATTGTTGCCAACTTCATTTTTTTTCTTTTTTGTTTAGTGAACCTGCCTTTCCACCAGTGACTGCTAAGTTGAGCCTGACTGGGTACACAGGAGTTTCATGTGGGGCCCCCTGTAACTATTGTGCCCCCACCCCCAGCACACAATCACCCAGCCCCTAAATGAGCTTTAGTGTGACTGAGGTCATCCTCTGCAATTTTCTAATAAGAGTCAGCATGACATTTGGACAAAAACCCTTCTCAGGTTTGTTTGATTCCTCTATATGGTTGCTAGATTTGCTTCCCTTTTTTCAGTTTCTTGATCCCGGCTTGTCTTTCCAAATGTTTCACAAATGTGTTTTGAATTAGTTTTTTTTAAATGCATATATTTCTTGATATTTATGATCCTTGCCACACTTCACATTGTCTCTTTTGACAAATATTTCCAATAATATCAAGGGATAATCTCCTCTTTGATTCTTCTGCCCATTCAAGGCTGCGGTGCAAAGTGTGCTGCCTTGGATCAAATGTAATGCGTTAGTTTCCAAATTGTGATCATTATTACGGCTCTCCTGGTAATCTAATGTCAGTCCTTTGAGATATCGTAAATTTGATCCTTTACATGTAAAAAAGTTTGGGTTTCGACATCTGGCTGCGGGTGCACGGTCCAGCCAGCGAGCAAAGGGTTACATCTGCAAACGTTTTGGCTTGGCTCGGGCCCAGAGGTTTAATAAAGGGAATTAATGGAGTGCACTATCTGTCAGATTCCTAAACACAGCTGGAGCGGATGTGCATCGCCCCCAAGCAGCCCCCAAACTTACTATCTTCCTTTTAATACCACGAACCTCACTGTGCACATACAACCCTCTCCCCCCTTAAGACTGCTGACTCTGTCAGAGAGCCCCAGCTGATTGTGAAAGCTGTTTATGAACCGGCCATAATTACACAATGAGGGATGAGAAAATGGGAGCTGGAAGTGGGGGTTGGGGAGGTCCATGAACTCCCTTGTTTCTGTGGACAGCTGCAGTGGAAGGCACATGTTTAAAGTGCTCAAACTAATGGTAGTGTTTGTAAACAACATAACTGCCCAACTACACTCAAACTTCCACCCAAATTCTACTACCAGTCTGTTTTTGCCGGACGCCGGAGCAAGTCTATACAAATCACAGAGCACTAGTGGGAAATTGAGTCTATACAAATCACATAGCACTAGTGGGAAATTGAACAAGCACCGCATATTGAAAATTAATGTATTGGTGCAGATATACTTTAAAGTGATTACAGATTAAAGACCCTCAAATTTGCCAAAACAGCATATTGTGCTCAGTGTTGGGCTTAGTGTACAAAATATTGTTGACGAAAAACACGTGAGGTAATCTTGATGAAAATGACGAAGCCATCTCTGTTTTAACTTCCTTTTTCTGTCTGTCTACTGAATACAGAGTTGTTTTTGT
>JAVQKG010407251.1:0-13567 GCA_036025885.1 Hypseleotris bucephala | reverse complement strand
TTCCACCACCTCCTCCGCCATAAGGCAGTCGGTGTTATAGCAGTTGACGCAGACGCATGGGGCGTTCCGCCGATATACATTTGCTGTTGTTTACGACAGCCTGCGTCTAGTTTTTGTTTTTGACTTGTCTTTGTTTAGTCCTGTTACAGTCCTATTTTATAACTGTTTGAGTCCTTTATTTCAACCGGGTTTGGTTAAATTTTAGATTTGATTCAGCCTTGGTCTAGAGTTGACTATTTGTATTCTCATTCATCTACATTATCAATATCTGAATATAAAATTTAGCACGAAGGCTGCTCTATTTTAGTCCAATCCCCATTACCCTTTTAAAGACAATTACCATAAAGTGCAGACAAATAAGGCTATTATTTATATTTTTGTTTTAACCTGAGCAGACAACTCGACCCACCCGCGGCTTTAGTCCGTCTCCATAGCAACGAGCTCAGTCGGGACGGAAGCTCGCTGGGATAAAAACAGGTGAAGCGCGCACCGTCCGAGCCAGCCAGCAGCAGCAGACAACAGGAGGCCATGGGTGACGTGGAAAAGTGACAGGGCTCCGGGCAAATTTAGTAAAAAATAAAAGTGTAAATCCGCTGCTTCCATTGTTTTATCTTTAGCTGGTGTCAAAGTCCCCACTTACTGCCCCAAATGGATAAAGCCGAATTGTGTAACTCGCTGCTAACTTGGGTAAGTTTGTGAACAAGCTAAGTAAACGCAGTTAGCCTCTTGACAGCTAAAGTAGATCCAAACTTTGGCTCTTGCATAAAGTATTTTTCAGGCATAACTCGATAAATAGTCGTTTTACTGCGGGTGCAAAAAGAGAGTTGCTAATAAACTTGAACACAAGCTAAGTTGTTTGCTAACTTAGCCAGCCACTCAAGCTAACCGGCTAAGTGAGATTGGACTAGTTTACGTGGCTGGTTTGTGTCACCTTGTTATCTGTAGCGTCGTCAGCAGTGGAGGTAGCTAAATAGTAAACAGCAATGTTAACTGAGACATTGTGTGGAGCTAAAGTAATGAAAAATATATAAAGTATCAAGTATCCACCTGCTGTGCACCTGCCCCCTATAAACTATGCACACATGCAAGGAGGATCTAAACCAGGACTAATGAAAATCTCAAACTAGGATTAAATCAGGATTAAACAAGGATTAAACTAGGTCTAAAATAGGACAAATAAGCACTGAATCAGATCGAAACCAGGACAAAATCAAGTACTATCTTGAGTCCTTGTATAAACTAAAGGACTAAACCAGGTCTAAACTTGGACTAAATCAGGACCAAACAAAAAACAAAACCAGGGTTAAAGTAAGTAAACCTAGGTCTAAACAAGGACAAAATCAGGTCTAATCCAGGCCACTTAACCAATTACTTCTCATTCCCACTACCAGTGTCTTAATGTTACTGTTTTTTTCCTCAGTTGCAGACATTCCAGGTGCCTTCATGCAACAGCAAGTATGACCTGACCAGTGGAGTGGCCATCGCACATGTGCTGCACAGAATGTAAGGGCTAACATTTGAGTCATATAACATGCAGTGATTATGTAAGTGGTTGTGTGCTGTTATCTAGGCAAATTTAGGTAAAAACAATCCACGCGGGAAGTAATTTTCATGCACAAAACAAAATATATGTAAAATATATTAAGCTCTACAAAGATGTTCTAAAAAGGCATGTGATTCTTATGATTTAAAGACTATATCGCAATTAAATCGCAACCAAAATATTTGTCATAAAAATCACAATTAGATATTTTTTCAACATGCAGCCCTAAGTGAATGTCTTGTTCAGCATTAGACCAATTTTAATTGATGTTAATGCTTTTTACTTTGCTTCAATAATCTTTTTATAACTCCAGTTCTTGTCATACAGTGTGGAATTTGACAGCAAAGAGAAAGATTTGAAGAGCTCATTAAACATTTTGAACATAGGAGTCCTACTTTAGGTTTAGTTTTATTAATAATATTAATAATAGGCTTCGTCCTTGTATTATTGGTTGTAGTTCTACGGCTGGGCTTGCTTGCAGTTACCAAATCGCTTAGGCAACAGTTTTTTAGGCAATTTAATATCTCAGAAGAACTATAAGGCATGTGATTCTTGTGTTTTCAAACACTAATGCTTCCAGACATATTTAAAAATGTGCTGTCAACTGAATCTTGGTTATAAAAACAATATTGCAAATCTAAATGCAATATTTGTCATAAAAAACAAAATTAGATATTTTGTTAAAATCATGCAGCCCTATTATGCTTGAGTTTGAGTATTAAATCTACTCTCTGTCATGACCTTTTTTTGTATTACGTATTATATTTTCTATCTACACATGAACAAAAATGCATATTCCCCTTTAGGGTCACTGGGTACATGTATTACAGACCTTTAATCGTACATTGGTCTATTTTTGTCCAAAGTGTGGTCCGTAACCTTGGTAACCTCCGTAACCTTGGTAACCTCCGTAACCTTGGTAACCGCCGTAACCTTGGTAACCGCCGTAACCTTGGTAACCTCCGTAACCCTGGTAACCCTGGTAACCTCCGTAACCCTGGTAACATTGGTAACCTCCGTAACCCTGGTAACCTTGGTAACCTCCGTAACCTTGGTAACCTCAGTGACAGGTTTGGTGCTCTGCAGTAGAAGCAGATCGCCCCGCGGCGTCGTGTGAATGTTCATTAATGTGGTCCTCTCTCATTAACAGTGACCCCTCTTGGTTTAATGAGACGTGGCTGGGCAGGATCAAGGAGGAGAGCGGGGCCAACTGGCGCCTGAAGGTAATTCTACTTAAAACAGTGGGACATGACAGAATGAAGAAGTGTCGACCAGAATGGAAATCTAATGTTTGACTTTCTCTACCAGGTCAGCAACATGAAAAAGATCCTGAAGAGTATGCTGGAGTATTATCATGATGTAAGTTTATACACATTATGGTATCGTTTTTAATACTGTTTAGGTCATGGCTATTCAACTTCAATTACAAGGGGCAAAATGAGAAAATTACAAGATTTGGGCCACGGTTTGGCTCATTCGGTTGAGTGTTTCGGCCCATATTCAGAGCCTGAAATGCTCGCCTCAGCGTCGTGATTTCGAACCCACTTCTCCTGTCAAAAAAAAGCCAAAAAATGCCCCAGAAATCAATTTAAATACCATAAGTGCAAAATAGCATCAGCAAAAATTCTGTATTATAAAGAAAATCTGGTGCAGGCGAGATAAAATTTGGGCCAGTTTTGCCCACGGGCTGCCTGTTTAAATAGGCCTTGTTTAAATGCCCCTCATGTTTAAAATACAAAAAAAAGGAGGCGGCCCTACTCTTAAAATTGGCTCACCCTTTAAACATAGAAAAGAAAAAAATGGTTAATCTTCATCCGTCAACTACATTATTATTAAAAATTCATTAAAAAAAAGTTGAAAGCAGTATTTCCTTTTTTATACATATATTTTTTATGCAATACCATGTTGTGTTGTACAGATATTGGGTCACCCGATCTCAGACGAGCACCTCCCAGACGTGAACCTCATTGGAGAGATGGGAGATGTGACTGAACTGGGTAAACTGGTGCAGCTCGTACTGGGCTGTGCTGTCAGCTGTGAGAAGAAAGAAGGTATGTGGACTTAATACAGTCAACTGTAAAACAAAAACATAAGATTAGCTTAAAGTCAAAACATGTGACTGCTCTGTCTACATGATGGGATGAACATAGTTATTGAAAGATGGTTCTGTATGTAGAGTCAAACCATTGTGAATGACGTTGGTGCACTAATAACACATTCTTACATTGAACCTCTTCAGTTAAATATGGGTTCAAACGGGTATGGACAAAATGCGTTTACATGGTCAAAGAATACTCCGATATGTCATGTAAAACATACCATAATCAGAGTAAGCCTTAATCAAAGCAGGACAGCTGGAGTATTCCAATCTTTTATTTATCCACGTAAACACCTTAATCGCATTATAGCTTGTTTACACCTTTTTGCCAAAGTTACCGCTATCTTTGTGACATTGTTTGGGGAGCTTTTTTGCAAAACAAGCCAGTAACAGTTGTTTTTGACAGTGCTGCACAGATCTGCTTTGCCAGTGAGTCACAGCAGTGATATTGTAGTAAACATGAGTCAAACTTATAACAATATTCCAATTCCAGAT
Organism: Hypseleotris bucephala; assembly: GCA_036025885.1. Taxonomy (NCBI): domain Eukaryota; kingdom Metazoa; phylum Chordata; class Actinopteri; order Gobiiformes; family Eleotridae; genus Hypseleotris; species Hypseleotris bucephala. Next base: position 9,431 of record JAVQKG010407251.1, on the reverse strand, counting down.
GCACATGTGAACACTGTACTCTTCAAGTTCCTATGCTTTTCTATATAGACACTTATTTAGCGTTTATTTAAAAGGAACAATTCACATTAATGAACACTAGCACAAAAATACATATGCAAATTAGTGTTCAGTTAATTTATATGCGTCGTCCCTTGGCAGCTGATTGAAGATAGGTCAAGATATACACTACACTGCTTTACAATTGCATTATTCATTCACTCCATACACTGGTGGTGGTAAACAATTACAATATGTGGCCACAGCTGCCCGGAGGCTCACTGACTGAAGCATGGCTGCCAGTTTGTGCCTACGGCTCCTCCGACCACCACCATACACCAATCACACGGCCACATTCATTCATAGGCAATGCGGGTTATGTGTCTTGCCCAGAATGTGGGTTATTTGTCTTGCCCAGGGGACACAACGACAGTATGCGCTCAATCCGGCCAACCTCCAGTCCAGTTGCAGGTCAAACACCCACTACTGCCCCTATTTACCAGAAACTACCAATAAAAGATGCCTTTTTGTTTGTAATTCTCCTTTTGCAGAAGCTTATGTTGTGATCAAGTATTTACAGAGAGGCCCTGTATTTAGAGAAGCTTTACATTAATCTGTGTTTGGCTACACCTGTGATGCTTGTGTGTGTTTTTTCCAGAGCAAATCCAGCAGATAATGACACTGGAGGAGTCTGTGCAGCATGTTGTGATGACTGCCATTCAGGAGGTGAGAGAGCCCCCTGCTCTAATCCTGCTCTTAGTCACGCTTTATTCAAAATCTCCTCAATCCACTAAGTATAGGACTGAACAGCATCCAGTAGCTTTGAGATGTCTAATTTTCCTTCTCCTGTATATGTAGATTTGTCCCAAGAGACTGTTAAAGCAGAACTCGGGAGCTTTTTCATTGGTTCTCGAGCTTTACATGGTGCTAATAAGCTATTTCTGAACTACTTCCAATGTTATTTGTCACACTTAATTTTCCCTAATGTAAAATTTTTGGTCTTTTGAGCTGTATGATTATTGTTCTTACTTATTATAAGTTACATCTAATTTGAGCAGAAATAAGAAAAAAAGAAGCGATAAAAGACAGGGACTTTGTTTTTAAAAATAGCTGGTAGTATTAGCTAAATTAATTGTAGGTACTCTGTATACTCCTACTGCGCTGCCATTTTTATTTGTTTGATAAATATGTGTTCAGTTTAAATAACAACTCTGTAACATTTATTTTATGCGAAGGAAGCTGTGAATAAACTACAATGTTTATTACCACATAGCATACGGCTAAGCCTCCTACACAACTACAAATGTGAATGCTTTCTATAGTCATTATTTCCAAAACACAGAACTTCTCATATGGTTAATATTTACTTTACATACAGTTCCCTTTTGTTTGACATCATTGTTTAAATACCGTTTTTAATAACCTACATTTGCCTATCTGGTCCAGCTGTTATCAAAAGAGCCTTCGTCTGAACCAGGAAGCCCAGACACGTACGGGTTTGACTTTGACTACCAGGTAAAACTCTTTATTTTCATTTAATATCCTCAGTCATTCTGTTGCAGTTGTCCTTTGTACCCCTCTGCAGTTTATTAAAGCAAACTCCCTCCCTCTCTCTCCAGTCCAGAAAGTACTACTTTCTGAGCGAGGAGGCGGATGAGAAGGAAGACCTGAGCCAGCGCTGTCGGGACCTGCAACATCAGGTGGGTGCTGCAAATATCGATTATGGAAACTTTAAAAACATTATATAAGAAATGAGTTGGAAAGTATTTTATTGTATTTGGACAAACATAGGTAAAGTTTGCCCTCTATCTCCCACCCACTATGTTTACAGTCTGTGTCATCTGGTTATTGAGTGACAGACAGGTGGACCAATTACAGTGAAGGGTAGGCTGGGCTCTGTGCAGTGTGCAACAGGTCCTGCCCCCCTCTAGTTCTGGAAGTTAAATTCCTATTAATTTTCCCATAGACTTTTTTTTATAAAGGGTATTTTTTTAATGGAAAATAGTCTCTCTATTGTTAAGTAACCCAAAGCATCCACTGATTTTTGTAAAAACACTTTTACAAAAATTTACTTTAGGTTTATACAACTGACCAAGAGTGGATGTCCTGAAATGTGTATTGTGCTTGCATTGAATATGTGGGGCAGTGAGCTTCTCTTCATAATAATGTCATGTTCAGCTGCCATTCATTTTAAGTAAACAGTGTATTGCCCAAGGACACATCTGCACTGGAGTAATGAGTGAACATATCTGACAACCTGCATCCACATATCCTCCACTTTTTCTTAGCATAATTTTGCAATATTATTGTTCTCTTTTCTTTCAGAGACATTGCTATCAACTTGCATTTTTGTCATTTCACAGTTATTTCTCTGCCTTTTCCATTTATTATTGCAACATATATTTTAAAGGTCATGTATCTTCCTTTGTCCACCAAATCACAAATTACACAATCATTAGTTTCCCCATAGCCTCAATTGATCTTTTAAACTCTTAAGCTCAAACTTGTAGATGAATGTGTGGAAGTAAAGCAAATATCCAAAAAACATTCTTCCCATAGACATCTTGGTTTTCTGACAACCTGCACTACCTATGGAGCCACTGACACTGACTTTTTTCTGTTTTATTTGAAAGACCTGGACTAAAAACGGCTTAAAAAACTAGCAACTTTGTTCACCTCCTCTCTCAGCAAAGTCGAAATTTGACATATTCCTTGACATAAACTGAACATAAACTTGCTACTTGTTGGTCAAAACTGACTTGATAGGTATGGTGTTCTAAATGTATTAGACAATAAATGTTTAACTCACTTTTGTAACATTATTTAAGGACTAAATTTGTTTTGTCATACCAACCAACCATATCCTCCACGTCTACTTATCATAATTTTGCAACATCATTGTTCTCTTTCCTCTCCCCTCTCCCCTCTCCCAAGAACATTACATTCACAATCCGTTCTCTACCTGTCCCAGTTTTTTGTTTAACACTGCAACACGTATTTTCATCTCCTTTTGTCCAACGGTCCATATTGATTAGCTTACTGTGCGCACGCCTCACACTCTTTGTTTTTGCACCAGTGCCCGATAAAGGACTTTTTTTAGTGCTTTCGGAGCCACGTTTTTAGTTGCATAACAAGATAAAACTGACACATCGCCTGGGGACGGTGCCTTAGCCAACAATAATTCGTACCGCTCCCTCCTCCCACCTGTTTGTTTACTGATGTAGCCCACGCATTAGGAATTAGTCATTTGTGTTGTTTTGATAGCTAATTACTGGTGCTGCTCTTGTGCTAAAGCATGCAATCTGTCCATAGAGAGATCAGTGGAGGGTTTGGCTGGAGATTGAAGAGATATTTACAGAAGGTATCTATAGCCTTCCCTTTAGAATAATGGGGGAGCAGCTTGTCTAACTTGGCTTGACTTGGACTGCCATGCCATATATATTGTTCTGTGACTGTCTGCCTAATACAGGGTGTTCGCAAGGTCTTGAAAAGTATTAAAAGTTGATAAATTGATTTGGGGAAAATTAAGACCCTTGAAAAGTCTTGAATTTGCCTGGGACTGTTGCAATTAGTCTTTAATGTGTTAAGGCGGGTCTTGAAAAATCATCATCGTAGACCCAAAAAGTTGCTACAGAAGGTTTCTCTTTCTGAGCCTGTTGATGCCTCCGCTTCATTATACCATTTCTTTAGAGAACTGCTTTGCTGTATACTTAAATGTAGATTGTAAATTGTAGAAGAGTAAAAACTAAAAGAATTTGCCCCAAAATGTAGAAAAGTAAAAGTACTCGTTCCAAATATTACACAGGTAAAGTACAAATGAATGGAAATTGTTTTAAAATAACAAATCCTATACTTTCCAACACTATTGCTTTACCTTCCTTGGACTTTTGATTCTGACGACCTCACTAGAGCTGTAGCTGCTGTGATCCATGATGGCTAGACATTAGGACAGTCAGTCAGTTTACTTGCTTCACTTTCTCAAAAGGATGACGCTAAATATATTTCATTCAATCTTGCCCTAATATGCCTTTGTAACTCCATCCATCTCGACCAGACAGCTGTAACAAAATGTCCGATCACTGTTCACATATGGAGCTATTTATAAGTTTTCGTCCCTGAGGGTAATGCAAACAACAACTTGGCTATTCATACAGTCCCATCTGCCTCTGACCGCTGCATACCTCCTGACTAACTTCTTCAAACTGCTGTGCAAAAGAGTTGTTTACAGTTTTGATGTTTATGTTGCAAGAAAACTGAATTTATTTTTCTTCTGCAATGATTGCTTCTTTGAGAATTACATTTTTATTTCTATTACCTTGTGTATCCTATACCGACAGCTGTCCATGGTGCTGGAGGAGAGGTCCTTGCTGCAGGCTGAGACCCGCTCGCTCAAAGACAAACTGAGCCACTCTGATTCTCTGGACACTTCAGCTACGGCCATCACCGGAAAGAAACTCCTGCTGCTACAGAGCCAGATGGAGCAGCTGCAAGAAGAGAACTACAGGTATGTACTACACTTCATCTGAGGCGGCAGTGGCACATACTGTTGTTGTGTCCCTGGGCAAGACACTTAACCCGCATTGCCTATGAGTTTAATGTCAAAAGGTCTACAGTAAAAAAGAAAACGTAGTAATTCCTAGTGTATATGTTTAACCAGTGTTAGGGTTAAAAGCCTGTGAGATAAGTGTATTTTCAGCCTGCTCTTGAAATCCTCTATGGACTTAGTGGACTTAAGTCTAATGTGTATCAGGAGTTTGTTCACAGCCCTGGGCCAACCACAGAAAAGGCTCTATCTCCCCTGGTTGTGCGTCTCCTCCTTGATTTGGGGGCTTCCAGGAGTAGCTGGTCAGCTGGTTATGTAACTAAATTGGTAATTTAACTTAATCAAACCGTGTATTTTGTATGAGGGATTCACATCTATAGATCTTATTTATGTAAAGTAGCAAAACTTGTCACTTTGTCCCTAGTGTTATCCATTATGCAAGAGTTAGCAAGTAGCAAGTTATTTTTTCTGACTTTATTTGTTTAAACGATCATTTTTTCTTCAAGCCTTACTTTACTGTATGAACAGGTTGGAGAGCAGCAGAGATGACCTGCGTGTGCGCGGGGACCTCCTGGAGAGAGAGGTGGTGGATCTGCAGCAGAGGAACGAGGAGCTCACCTGTCTCGCTCAAGAGGCCCAGTCCCTGAAAGACGAGATGGACATACTCAGGTACAACTCAGACAATCAAGTTTATAACTACACACTTTTTATATGCAACTATTTACTGCTATCGAAGATAAAAACATGTGCTGGCTAGAAAATTGTGAATCTTATGTTTTCTTACCTTAACTTTTTTGGCATACACATTATTTTCATGTTTCTAGAGCTTGCTATTAAACTGCAGCCTTGAATAGAAGAACAGAATGGGATAACATAGCGTAGATCTGAAGTTGGCTTTTAAAAATACTTTGAATGAGCTGTGAATTTTAAATAAAACCATAGCTCTATATTTTAAACAGTTCCTTCCCTCGCTCTAAAACAAAAACCCTTATAATACAGCCCACAGGTGAGCTCAAAGTCTCATTTTTCTCTCAGATTACTTCTGTTATGCTGTAGTCATAACTCAATAATTATCTTTGCCAAAATACAGGGACAAAGAAATCAGGTAGTGCTGCTGTAAGGGCACATTTCATTCTTTTCCGAAATCATAAATATTCTCAGTATACATGTTGATTTTGGTCATTGATACAGCATCATGGTCTAAACAAAGCCTCATCTATTCTGTGAGTGGTCATCAGTTTACACTCTGAGACAAGTGCCCACACAGACATCTGACATCAGCTATTACACAAAAACATCCCACTCCTCACTCACAACAAGACCTCCTGCTGTGCTAATACCAAAACTTGTGACGTACAAAGCTTGTCTATAAAGGTCCAATATTGTACTTGCACATATTACAATCTGGATACATGTAGATTATCTTTTTACATTTTGCAACATTAATCTAATACAAGCTGTTGAGTGGAGCTTCTGGGATATAAACAAAGCCTTGACACCCTCACATCCAAACACACATCTTTTCCACTCTTGATATGTTAAATGGTGCTCACCACAATGATTCTCTGGGTGCATTTGTTGACAACGCAAGAGGACTTAGTGGTTTTACCCCCATTTGTTAGATCACTTCTATATGAATTCCATGGCAAATCCATTTTAAATTCTGGGAGAGGACTATAGCTCAACATAATTACTAAAACATGCCCCAATGAAACAAAACACAACTTTGGGTTTGTGTTTAAGGTAGAAACAACATTAGGACATGGTTAACAGCTTTTTTTGCATATAAAAGGACCTTTAACTTCATAATCTGAGTCCTTTGCTTGGTTAAATTACAATATGCCATTAGACTGCATTTCTCTAATAGCAGAGCAGATTGGGCAGTGTCTCCTTTTAAGCATGTACCTGTCAATCAGTCAAAATTTATTTCTATAGCACTTTACAAACAACACAAGAAAGACCAAAGTGTTTCAAATTAAAATAAACAAATCAAAACATTAAGCTCGAAGTACATGTGTAAGTGATCATGTTTAAGTAAGCCCTGTCTGTACCTCAGGCACTCCTCTGACCGGGTGAACCAGCTGGAGGCCCTGGTGGAGACCTACAAGAGGAAGCTGGAGGATCTGGGGGATCTGCGTAGACAAGTGCGCCTCCTAGAGGAGAGGAATACAGTGTACATGCAGCGCACCTGTGAGCTGGAGGAGGAGCTGAGGAGGGCCAACGCTGTCCGCAACCAGCTGGACACATACAAGAGACAGGTCAGAGGCAGCAGGGTCTATTATGAAGCATGTGTGTAGTGTGGTCAAATATGGTATGGATTTGGGAGTTTCATGTTGGAACAGGAGAGAAACAAATATAATAAAACATGTTTGGGTTTTACATTCCTTGTTTTGGGGCAGTAGATTGCACATGCCTATTTTAACACCCTCTTTTGGCTTGAAGGGACTTTTTCCCTGTTTTTAAATTTTTCTGGTTTGAATGGTTGTCAGGGTCATTCTCTCTCCCATTTTGTACCTTATCATTTACCCCTTGTACTAATAGTAAAACTTCTTATGTCATCTGTTCTGTATCCAAGTCTGCAATTGTATATTTTATCCTACTATTTCATTTTGCTTTGGTTGACAAACAATATTAGTTGGCTCTGATAGTAGAAAGTTAGGAAAAAAAGTCCCTTTTATTTAGTTTTTGTATTATTATCTGTGGATATGGGGTATCGGCCAATCCACAAACCCCGAATATCGGGCTCTGTATCGGTTCTGAAAAATCCAGATCGGTGCATCTCTATTCCAAACTCTTTAAATGCACTAACACATTTTACCAAACCCAGCCTGTTCCGTGTTTTGGTCGAGGATGGCGGCCATACTTGTTGGTGCTAGTGAAGTGAAGTTAAACACAAGCTGGCCTGTGCACGTGTGTGAGATCCTGCGAGGGGCTCAGTGCCAGCTCAGTTTGTTTCTCTGTGACTTTCAGGCTCTCGAGCTCCACACGAGGCACTCTGCGGAGGCCATGAAGGCAGAGAAGTGGCAGTTTGAATACAAGAACCTACACGACAAATACGACGCTCTCATCAAGGAGAAAGAGGTCAGTCGCTGCTTATGGGACAATATACAATAATAAATCAATTACAACACTGACAATTAAAGGTGTAGTCTGTAACTTTCCTAAAATAAAAAAAAAAGTTCAGAAATTTTAAGAAATGCTTTATCTGACCCTGTTCTATGGTGTAACATAGGTAATCTGTCATATTTATTATTTTACTTTAGTCCTTCCCCTGGCCTCTACAGCAACATCAATTTTCAGTTGGTGGGATACTACTATGACCATCGTATTTGAGTTTTCTTTTAGCCCCTCCACTGGCCTAAACTGATTACGATACATACGGTCAGTCAGTAAAGTTTATTGGCATAAGTCACTGCTGGAGAAATGAATGCAAATATCACAGCAGTTCTTGAGTGAACGTCCCATGCCCTGTGTCAATTCTAGCACCTCCCGCGATGTGACACCAGTGATTCACGTTCTCAGATACTTGAATGAATACGTACTGTACTGACACTGTCTATGAACTGACACACACACGCACACACATACGCGCACACACACACATACGCGCACACACATACGCGCACACACATACGCACACACACATACATACGCGCACACACACAGAGTAATGATTGTGTTTGTGAAAATGGTATGATCTTGTTCCAGAGGCTGATCTCAGAACGGGACACTCTGCGGGAGACGAACGATGAGCTGAGGTGTGCGCAGGTGCAGCAGAGGTGTCTCAGTGAAGCCGGTGAGTCTGTCAGGGACTAGAGTGTATTTCAGCCAGAGTAATAGATCATTAATTATGCTCTGTCAATGGGATTTAAAGCAGCACTTGCCTTGTTTTTTTTCTTTGTAAGTCAGCAAAAATAATTACTCAATATATAATCTCAATAATACAGCGAAACAGAGGTTATCTGTGAAAAATGATGCTTTGAGACCCTGTGTGGGTGGCAAGCCTCAGTATTAGTCCTACAACCAGAGGGTTAGTGATTGTTGGTGCTTGAAAAGGCCGTTGATGCAGAATGGCTGCCACTTCTCTATCACAGTGCCCCAGGGCAGCTGTAGTAACAAAAGTAGTTTACCACCAGTGTGAAGTTTGAGGGGAGAGGGAGGGAAGTGTATGATTCAAATTTAGACTTCAATCTGATGACCCAGCCGAGTAAATGCTAATTAACTCTGGCCTGAGACCACAACAGCATTCTTTTTATGTAGTTTTATTTTTTGTATTTTTTTGCCATTGCCAGCTCTTGCGTCTTGAGGGTTCTTGGTAGTTCCTGGGACTATGTAAGCGCCTAGTTCTCCCTGAGCCTAACGTGTCATGTGTGTCTTGTCTTTCCTAGGGTCCCTGAGTGAGAGTGGAGGAGCCAGCAGCCTGGCCTCAGAAATCATGCCCACAGAGCTTAAGTACGAACACTGTTTTTGTTGTTCCATTTTTTTCTCTGCTTTTGAGCGGAGATCTGTGGCGTGGGGGTTCATGTGACTAACCGTAACAGACGCGATTTTCACTGTAAAACCTTTCACAGATTTGCTGGTGTCACTATCGGGAGCCCACTCGCGGCCTATATACGCCTCATCTATAGTGAACACAGACCCACTAACCCGTAATCAAAGTATTTATAGAATGAATGCGCATTTGGAGCCCGTTGGGGTGACACATGGCAGTTGTGCACACTTGGCCTGGGAGTTGTCAGATGGACGAGCCTGGCAACTGTGGCTCCTTCACAAACTCAAACTAGACGCAGGCTGTCGTAAACGACAGCAAATGTATATCGGCGAAACGCCCCATGCGTCTGCGTCAACTGCTATAACACCGACTGCCTTATGGCGGAGGAGGTGGTGGAAG